>SEYY01005893.1:0-17500 GCA_009176605.1 Armadillidium nasatum | reverse complement strand
GGATGAAGGAGGAGGAAAAGCTCAGGAATTGTCTATGGTTGAATTAGAGGCAAAAGTTTGAGCAAAGAGTTCAGCTTTAGAAGAAGGTAAAACAGCAGTTTTGCCGTCGAAAGATATTAAAGGAGGGAAAGAGGAAGAAGCAAAGTTAGAGTTGACATTTTTTGCAAAATGCCAGAAAGAACGTGAAGAAGAGGAACCAGAAAGATTACTGAATTTTCTACGGAGAAATGAGTTTTTAGTTTTACGAAGGTTAGATTTTCCACGATTCCGGGAAGAAATATAAGTAGCGTGAGTTTCTGGAGTTTGAAGACGACGGTAATCCCTGAATCCAACATCCCTGCGGCGTGGGAGCAAGCAGAGTTAAACCAAGGTTTGTTATGTTTAGTAGAATGGAAAGAATATGGAATGAACGCCTCTATGGCATAGAAAATCACCTCGGTAATGCGTTCTGAAAATTCAGAGGGACCCCTCCCACGGAAGCAATAATCATTCCACGGGAAATCGAAAAAGTACGACCGCATGTCCGACTAGCTTGCGGCACCAAAGTGCCACAAACGTTTCCTTTCAATAGAAGATGGTCTTTAATATAGAAGACTTGAAGAGATACAAGAGGATGCAGAGATAAGAAGGTGATCGGAGGAACCCAGAGGAGGAAAGAGCTTAACAATATAAGGAGAAGGATTAGAAGTTAGGAAAAGGTCTAGAATGTTGGGTTCATCTCCAAGACGATCAGGGATACGAGTAGGGAGCTGCGCCAGCTGTTCAAGGTCGTTTTGGATAGTGAAATGGAAGGCACGTTCACCAGCTGTATCGTGAAAACTAGATGAAAGACATTGGTGGTGGTGAACATTGAAATCACCTAATATGATGATTTCAGAGAAAGGAGAAGAAGAGAGAATGTGCTCTATTTTGGAGTTTAAATAGTCGAAGAATTTAGGATAGTCAGTAGAGTTAGGAGATAAATAAACAGAACAAATGAATTTAGTCGTATAATGGCAAGAGTGCTTAAGCCATAAGGTGGAAAATTCGGAAGACTCCAAATTAGAGACACGAGAACAAACGACATCGTTGCGCACGTATGCACAACAACCGCCTTTGGCTGAAAATTGAGGATAGAGACAGTAGGAGGAAACAGAATAGGGTTTGCTATCAGAACGCTCAAACAACTGAGTTTCAGTCAAGAATTACATGTGAGGTCTAGAAGAAGAGAGGTGATGTTCAACAAAGTGGACATTAGAGTGCAGACAGCGAATGTTGCAGAAATTAATGAAAAAAACAGACCGTTCATCCAGGACAAGCCGGCAGCTGTGTCTTGGTGGCACCAACCCCATCACCGGAGGCAACCAATTCCCAAGTGGTGATTTGGGAAGGGGTGGATGAGGGACTATGTTTGGAAGCCACCCCCTGTGGCTTCTCCGAGGCTACTTCTTTTGAGGTCATCATTTAGTTGTTTTAATTTTTTTTAAAGGGTGTTTGTATTAATGTTTTGTATGTGCGAAGGAGAGTTTACTCTTATTTAGGAGAATTTGAGCGCGAAATGGAACGAACCATTGGCCACCGGGATGAGATGGAAAGTACCCTTAGCATCCCATATACCCAATGTGGGGTAATCTCATCGCCTCGGGAGCGCTACTTTCCTCCCCATATATATATATATATATATATATATATATATATATATATATATATATATATATATATATATATATATATATATATATATATATATATATATATATATATATATATATATATATATATATATATATATATATATATAAATTTAGTGAGATCCCTCTCAACAATCCAACTAGCGTCCCATTTCTTTAACCTCCGTTCTTTCTAAAATTTTCTAATCTATCTTTAATATATTTGTATTTCTTTGAATTACCAATTTGAGTGATTGTGGGGTTTGGCGTAGACGGGGGCTCTCTATTACCTTTGCTAACGTTCGTGGCCTTCGATCTAATTTCGCATCTGTTGAACATCATTTCACTAATTCTTGTTCTAACCATTTGCATTTTTCTGAGACCCAGCTGGACAGGGATTCTTTCTCTAGCAATCTTAATGTCTCTAACTACAACTTTTTTCCCAATTTCCGACTAAATAGAGGAGTATGTGCCTATATTAACATTAACACGTCTCGTAAAACTAGAATCTCCTAATTTTGATGTTTTAGGGCTTAAAAACTGTCTTCTTACTACTACAATTATCTAGTATCTAGTGTTTCTGCTACTGTTTCCCTTATGGAAGAGATTTTCCAGTACTTACTATTTCTCACGAGACTGTTCCTTATTCTCTTCCAAATGCTGAAGTCCTCTATTTAGGGGATTTCAACGTACACCACACTGATAATTGGTTTTCTCTCATACTGATGCAGGTGGGAAAGAGGCCAAATCATTCAGCATTCTTAACGATCTGGAACAGTTAAATAAGGAACCCACACACATTCCAGATCGTCTTTATCAATTCTTGAATACACTTGATTTGTTTCACCACTACTCCTTCTAGATATAAATACACCATTTTCACTTCTATTGGTAACTCTGACCATAATCTAACAGCTCTTAGTTATAATATTTTCTCTCCAACAGATCTCCAATGCCATAAGCGTTCTTTCTGGAACTTTAATCTAGCTAATTTGGGGGCAATGTGTAGCTTCTTTGTTAACTACCATTGGGATGAATTTTGCTTTATCTCGGAGGACGCTACTGTCTCTGTTAAAAAGTTAGTGGCCTTGATCCTTGAACGGATGGGCAGATTCATTCCATCTTCAACTAAATCTTTTTCACCTCAAAATCCAACTGTTCTCTTGTCATTCCGGAGAGAGACAATGCTTATCGTGAATGGAAAAACTCTCCTCCTCCTATCGCTCTTGCTAATTTTCATTCCGCTCGGAATCGTTGCGGGGATGTTCTTCCACGGACTAAGAGTACTTTCATAAAAAGGAAGTGCGCTGACCTCTATGGCTCTCCTACTGATAAAAATTTCTGACCTCTTGTCAAAAATATTTCTAAAAACTTCTGTAAATCTGCCTTTCCTCCTCTTATTCGCTCTGATAGTTCTGTAGCTAATGCTCCCTCTGAAAAGCCTATTCTCTTCGGCCTCCTTTTCTCATCTATATCTACCCTGCTCGATTCTGGCATCCCTCCTTCTACTCCTCCTCTCAGGTATTCCATGTCTCTACCTGTAATTACTCATGATCAGGTGCATGGGATCTTGAAATCTATGAACATCAGGAAGGCCAGTGGCCCGGATGGTATTCCCCCTCGTGTTCTGAGGGAGTGTGCTTCCGAGTTAGCACCTGTCCTCGTTCAGCTCTACTTTCTATGCCTTAATACTAATACTTTTCCTCAATGCTGGAAGCGTGCATTTGTTCAGCCGATCACGAAAAAAGGTAGCCTCTCTGACCCTTCTAACTATCGATCTATAGCTCTCACTTGTGTTCTGTCTAAAATTTTTGAAACTCTCCTCAACTCTCATTTGCTGGATCATTTGGAGTTTCATTCTCTTTTCTCAGATCATCAGTATGGATTTCGAAGCTCGAAGCCAGCTGGTGATATACTTTCCTATCCTACTGATCTATGGCCTTCTGCCTTTAGTGATTTCGGGGAGTCGTGTGTGGTGGTGCTTGACATATCCAAGGCTTTTGACCTTGTATAGCATGCGTCGCTGCGCTCTAAGCTCCCTTTCTTTGGGTTTCCTCCTTCTCTTTGCTTACTATTGTCTAATTTTCTCTCAGATTGTTCTATCTCGGCAATTGTAGAGGGAGCGACCTCTTCCTCTTTTTCTGTCAATTGTGGTGTTCTTCATGGTTCTGTTTTATCTCCAACTTTATTCTTACTTTTCATTAACGATCTTCTCAATTGCACTTCTAACTCTGTTCACTCTTATGCTGGCGACTCTGCTATACATTCTTCTACTCATTTCAAATCTGCTCCCTCTTTTGCTTCTAGACTTGCTTCTCGTCTTCAACTTTCCGATTCTATTCTTGCCGATCTGGATGGGATTTCCCGATGGAGTCATAGCAACCTTGTGAAATTCAACACTTTAAAAACTCAACTTCTTCTCATCTCCCTCTAAAAAACACCTCCCAACTTTCCTATCCTCTTCGACGGCTCTCCCGTCTCACCTGTAAATAACATTAACCTTCTTGATCTAAACATAAACAACAAACTGTCTTGGAAACCATATATCACAATGGTTGCTAAAGAGGCCTCTACGAAGCTGGGAGTTCTGTTCAGGTTGCTAGAATTTTTTCTTCTCAGCAGTTACTCCAAATATATATGGGTCTTATTCGCTATTGTTTAGAGTACTGTTCTCATATTTAGTAGGTATCCAGCTCCTCCTTTCTTCTGGATAGGGTTGAGTGCTAAAAGATTTATAAACTTTCCCCTATTTTCAAACCCTCTTGACACCCTATCTCTGGTCGTGACGTTGTCGTACTATCTCTTTTCTATAGGTACTATAATGATAGGTGCTCGAGGGAATTGGCCTCTCGCATTGCTCCACCGTTGTGTCGTCCTATTTTTTTTACAGATTGCACCACTTACTGGCAGAGCCCTTTTCAAGAAAGGGACACAGACAGGGGGAAGAAAACTCATTCAAACACAGACATAACGCACATCACTCAGGTGGGCACAGTCGGAAGCCTTGAAGAGTGGAAGATTAAATACAGGAGGAAAAATAGATGATGGCAGATAGTTTCTCAGAACAGGAATGGCTGGAAAGAAGGAGGCACCACAACGGGCTAGCCTAAAGTTTCCTACATTCACACAAAATTCGGGCGAAAGCAGGGCACCACGTGTGCAACGAGGACGACGCAACGGTGGAAGAATGCATGAAGAAAATTACCTCGAGCACCTGCCATTGAAGTACCAAGACATGCAAGGGGTTACCTGTTTTCGTACGAATTTTGTTTGGATGTGGGAAACCCCAGGCTAGCCCGTTGTGGTGCCTCCTTCTTTCCAGCTACTTCTGTTCTGTGGAACTCTATACCATCATCTATTTTTCCTACTGAATTTGATCTTCCACTCTTTAAGGCTTCCGTCTGTGCTCACCTGAGGGATGTGCGTTAGATTTGTGTTTGAGTGAGTTTTCTTCCTCTTTGTATGCCCTCTCCTTGAAAAGGGTGTTTCCCGTGAGTGATGGAGATCTGTTACAAAAATTATAGGAAGATTTGGAAACAACTCAAATCTTCTAATATCATCTCTGATTACCGGTATGGATTTCGTTAAAAAACACTCTACTGGTCATCTTTCCCTTCTTACTGACTCTTGATCTCCGTTCCTAGGTTTCGGTAATTTTTTGCTATAACATGGACATATCGAAAGCTTAAAATAGATCCTGGAACAGAGATTTGATTTCAGAAAATCCCTCTTTCGGAATAATTCTTTTTGTAGTTTTCTCTCAAATTTCCTTTCCATTCGTTCTATAGCAGATGTTGTAGACAGCCGCCATTCATCCTTTAAATATAATAATAGTTGTGTTCGTCAATGACCTGCCCTATTTACAGCATTTTTTCTACTTTCCAATAATGACCTTGTCAATATCATTTCAGTACTTATCCATTCAATTACTGATGTCTCTATCCTTCACTTCTACTTTTACTTAATTGATACAAGAAGGGTGGTTTTGGAGCAACAAACCTCTGATCTTTTACGTATTTCAGATTTTGGCAGAGAAAACATATTCCTTTCCAATGCTTCAAAATCTCAGTTCCTCCTTTTTTCTTCTCGACAAAACTTTCCACACAACTATGACATCTTCGAAAACAAACAACTTAAAACTTCTATTCTTAATGTCTCTCGTGTCTATCTCTTTCTGTGCGTCGGGTTATTTCGTCATCCTCTCTATACTATAGTTTTTACTAAGGAAACTGCTCTTCTGTACTTTCCCGTCGCATACCTTCTCCAATGAGATGGAGTTGTGCGATAATCTTTCCTATATATATAATTCTCTGCTAAACATTCTTACCCCACACTTAGCAGCTAAACTCAATCTTGCATACCCTTCCATTCTGCGTACGCCCATGTACTCAACTGGTAAAGTCTGGAACACACCTTTTCCCAACTTCCTTTGAATTAATTACATACCTTCAAACTTCATGTATCGGGGCATGTCTCCATTGATCGAAAAAGTTTCAAATATAACTCCAACTCTGGTGAAATTTAGTAGTTCTCTGGCCTTTGCCCACCTGTGGAGACATTTAAAAAGTATATATATATATATATATATATATATATATATATATATATATATATATATATATATATATATATATATATATATATATATATATATATATATATATATATATATATATATATATATATATATATATATATATATATATATATATATATATATATATATATATATATATATATATATATATATATATATATATATATATATATATATATGTACAGGATATCAGATCTCATGGCTTGGGTGAACTCATCTACTGGACGACTAATCCTTGAATGGACAGCTGTTGGGAATGATTTTGACTGGGGATTTGCCGAAAAATATGAAGGAGCAGTGACTACTTCTATTGAGGAAGCATTGAGAACTTGCTCTGGACAATTACTTCCGTCACTCCCTAAACCTCGTGCTGCAAGTTCTAGAGAAAGGATATCAGTTGAATTAGAGATCAATAAGAAGGTAATATTCTTTTCACAATAATTTATCATATCATTTAACGGTATTTTTTAAAATGAAATATATATTAGACAATTTTACAGCTTCTGTTATATAAAAGAGCGTTACTGTTATTCTCCATTGTTCCTTACAAGTTTTTTCTCTTAAGATCGAGATAATTTAAAAGTCACCAGTTTATACTCAAATATATATATAAATATATAGATATATATATATATATATATATATATATATATATATATATATATATATATATATATATATATATATATATATATATATATATATATATATATATATATATATATATATATATATATATATATATATATATATATATATATATATATATATATATATATATATATATATATATATATATATATATATATATATATATATATATATATATATATATATATATATATATATATATATATATATATATATATATATATATATATATATATATATATATATATATATATATATATATATATATATATATATATATATATATATATATATATATATATATATATATATATATATATATTATATATATATATATATATATATATATATATATATATATATATATATATATATATATATATATATATATATATATATATATATATATATATATATATATATATATATATATATATATATATATATATATATATATATATATATATATATATATATATATATATATATATATATATATATATATATATATATATATATATATATATATATATATATATATATATATATATATATATATATATATATATATATATATATATATATATATATATATGCAGTTTTTCGAATCCAAATCCTATTCTGAATCCATAATCTTCAAATCCGAATCGAATCCGAATCTGAATACTACTACAGCTGCTTAAATATTCAAAACCAAGTAATTCTGAGTTTTACAAATCCATCATTATATATATATATATATATATATATATATATATATATATATATATATATATATATATATATATATATATATATATATATATATATATTGGGCGACAAGGTTGGATCATGAAGAATAGTTCTTCGCTTGGTTCTAGGGTCTAGGATTCATTTTAACCAGTTTTTTTTGTCTTCCCATGTACGACTGCAGGAGTTTTCCTGCAGTCGACTGCCACCCTGCATCATGCTGGATATGGCGTAGTGTATAATATATATATATATATATATATATATATATATATAATATATATATATATATATTATATATATATATATATATATATATCATCTGTTTATCAAAGACCAGAATCCTATCAATTTCCATCAGTGCTTTGAAATTCGAAGGATGGATCAAATTTAAAGACATACCCAGATACACGTCGTTTGAAGGCGTGAAAGTTAAAAGAAGTTGAGTGAGAATAGATAAAAAGAGTGAGTTCAAATCTTTACAAGTAAAGTACACATAAAATTATGCAAAGAGGTAAATCTGGTTTCCGAGAGTTGAACAGTGGGAGTGTGAAAGCGTGGGCGATTTGAAGATTCAGAAGAGCTGTGCTATTTGTAATTGCAATTGTATTAAGTGTTACGAAACAATTTGAGGACCAGTAAGAGATTGTGCAAAGTTATAGAGGAGGAACACTTGATAAGATAAATCCATAAATTAAACCTTTTCAACGAGAGTTATGTGGGTGAAATAAATCCAAATGATTGAATCATGCTTCATATACAAGAATGAACAACCTAAAATAAAGAACAAAACTACGACGGTGTGACGAAATTTTAAAAGGGACCCCAATACTTCCAACATTCTCTCTTCTCTCTCTTCTCTCTCTCTCTCTCTCTCTCTCTCTCTATATATATATATATATATATATATATATATATATATATATATATATATATATATATATATATATATATATATATATATATATATATATATATATATGTATATTTACCATTTCCTCCGGTGGGCAAATGCCGGAGGACCACCTAATTTCACCAGAGTTGTAAAAATTCCTATCACGGGCTAATGAGGCCGACATGTCCGAATACACGGCGTTTGAAAGAATGCAAGTCAAAGGAAATTGGGAAAACTCATGAAGGAAGTATGTTCCAGAATTTACCAGTGAAGTACATGTGAGCTTGAGCATAGCGGTTAAGTCTGGGATCGGAAAGTTGGACAGAGAAAGGATGAGACTATGTAGAGAGGCGTGTTGCCTGAGCTCTTCTCAATGAAGGAGGTATGCAACGAGAGGGTTAAGAATAGCAATGCCCGTTGTAATAGCGATAGTATAGAGAGAGTGACGAAACAATCTGACGGGCAGAAAGAGAGTGAAGAGAGTTAGTAAGAGCAGGAGAGTAGATGAGACGAAAAGCCCTAGACTCCATCTTCTCAAGAATAGCGGTATGAGTGAAACATACTCCATACTGGGACGAACAACACCCCTATAGAGAGCAGGCAACTGGGATGGCGTGAAGAAATTTTGAAAGCCCCTCAGAACACCCAACCTCTTAGAAGCTTGTTTAGAGAGAGAAGTAATGTGATCTTTCCAAGAAAGATCACGAGAAAAAGAATATACCGAGAATATTAAGAACAGATTAAGGATTGAGTTGTGTGTTATCAAATAAGATATCATATATGTGTGGAAGATTGTGTCGAGTGAAGAGATTGAGGAACTGAGTTTTTAAGGCATGGAAAACACCATTTTCCTCTGCCCCAATTTGAAATAAGTGAAAGATGCTCCAAGGTTACCCTTCTGGAGTACATTAACTGCTTTTGTGATGGACTTCTTTCACACTGAAAGGAGTAATGAAGTGTGGAGTCATCAGTATAGGAATGTATAGGAGATGAAATAATAGAAAGAATGTCACTAATGAAAAGAAGAAAAAGTGTTTTGGATAGATCAGAACACTGAGGAATACCACTATTAATAGATTTAGAGGAAGAACGGTGGTCGTCTACAACAGCTGCTATAGAACGACCAAAGAGAAAATTAGAGAAAAGTTCACAGAGAGAAGCATAGATACCGAAAGAGGAAAGTTTAGAAATAAAAGCTTTGTGCCAGACCCTATCGAAGACTTTCAATATGTCCAGCGCCTCAGCAAAGGATTTACCGAAAATCCGAAGAGCGGAGGACCAAGAGTCAGAGAGAATGGAAAGGATCATCAGTAGAGCGTTTCTTACGAAAGCCAAACTGGCGATCAGAGATAAGATTTGAAGAATTGAGATATTTCCAAATCTTCCTGTTAAGGATAGATTCGAAAACTTTAGAAAGAACAGAGGTCAAAGAAATGGGATTGTAGATGGATAGTTGAGAGGGATCCCCCTTCTTCAGCACAGGCTGAATGAGCGCACTTTTCCAGCAAGATGGGAAGGTCGAAGTGGAAAGAAAAAGACGAAAAAGTTTACCAAGGCAGGGTGCAAGCTCGGATGTACAGGTTTTGAGAATCACAGGGGGAATACCATCGGGACCGTACGCCTTCTTAGTATTAGGCTCAGAGAGAGCAGAAATGACATTTTTAGAAGAAACTCTAATGTTAGGCATAATTGAGTTAGAGGGGGCTTGAAGAAGGAGGAATAGCTCCGGAATCGTCTAAGGTTGAATTAGTTACAAAAGTTTGAGCGAAAAGTTCAGCTATAGAAGAAGGTAAAACAGCAGTTGTGCCGTCGGAAGATATTAAAGGAGGGAAAGGGGAAGAAGCAAAGTTAGATTTGACATTTTTTTGAAAAATGCCAGAAAGAGCTTGAGGAAGAGGAGACAGAAAGGTTATTGCATTTTTTTACGGAGAAAAAAGTTTTTGTTATGCGTTCAGCAAACTCCGAGGGATCCCTCCTACGAAAGCAATAATCATTTCACGGGAAATCAAAGAAGTACAACCGCAAGTCCGACCACCTTACTGCATTGAAATGCCACAAACGTTTTCTTTCAACAGAATGGGATCTTTCTTGCGGTAGACTTGAAGAGATAGAAGAGGATATAGAAATAAGAAGATCATCGGAGGAACGCATAGGAGGAAAGAGCTTAACAGTATAAGGAGAAGGATTGGAAGTTAGAAAAAGGTCTAAATTGTTGGGTTCATTTCCAAGACTATCAGGGAGAAGAGTAGGGAGCTGCACCAACTGCTCAAGGTCGTTTTGGGTAACGAAATAGAAGGTACGTTCACCAGCTGTATCCTGAAAACTATAGGAAAGCATTGGCGATGGTGAACATTGAAATCACCTGATATAATGATTTCGAAGAAAGGAGAAGAAGAGAGAATGTGCTCTATTTTGGAGTTTAGATAGTAGAAGAATTTAGGACAGTCAGTAGAATTAGGAGATAAATAAACAGAACAAATAAATTTAGTAGTAGAATGGCAAGAAAGCCTAAGCCACAAGGTGGAAAATTTGGAAGACTCCAAATTAGAGGCACTGGAGCAGACAACATCATGGCACGCGTGTCGCAACAGCAGACTTTGGCTGAAATTTGAGGATAGAGACAGTAGGAGAAAAAAGAATAGGGTTTGCTATCAGAACGCTCAAACAACTGAGTTTCAGTCAAGAATTACATGTGAGGTCTAGAAAGAAGAGAGGTGATGTTCAACAAAGTGGAAATTTGAATGAAGACCGCGAATGTTGCAGAAATTACTGAAAAAGACAGACTGTGCATTTGGAACAGCCGGCTGCAAATTCCTGGTGGCACCAACCCCATCACCGCAGGCCACCAACTCTCAAGTGGTGATGGGGAGAAGTAGTGTATGAGGGGCTATATTTGGAAACCACCCCTCTTGGATTCTCCTAGGCTACCAAAGTCGACGCCTTAATGAACTAGTTCTTTTTTTTAAAGGATGTGTGAATGAAATAGTTTTTACTGTGTGTAAAAGGAGAACCTACTCCGTGTAGAAGAAAGTGAACATGAGCGCAAAAAGGAGCGTACCATTGGGCAGCAGGATGAGATGGGAAGTACCATTAACATCTTTATACCCAATGGTGGTAATCTCATCGCCTCGGGAGCGCTACTTCCCTCCCCCCAAATGATTGATTGGTCCATTAAAACATCTAAATAAATTTTTAGTAAAGATGTTTCCTTTTTTTATTGGTAATTTTGTCGCTTCTTAGAATCATGAATCTTTGACGTCTTTTTAGCTCACACTTTAAAATTATTTTAATATTGAAACTTATTTTATATGGATATATATATATATATATATAATATATATATATATATATATATATATATATTATATATATTATATATATATATATATATATATATATATATAATATATATATATATAAAATATATATTGTAAAGAAATTGTATCAGTCCCGGTCGACTGCCACCAATTATAAAGAAGTTTGTTGGTTCCTTCTTCACATCTTAAGTTGGACACATAATTCGATTCTAGAACAATTTAACAAAGGAAAATATATAATGAAGGGTGTTTAAAATCGTTTAATAAAGGTAGCGTAATTATGACCGAGAACTTCTTGGAGGTGTTCCGTGAGTTCAACAACATTAAACTAAATAAATATCACTATTATCTAAAAGGATCCTGAATAAAGATTAGATTCTTATGAGACTCTCATAGTTTGGTCTTTCTTTATAACTGAACTTTTGAAGAACATTATTCTATTACTCTGGAATTTTAGTTGATTTGAAGATTAATCATTTGATGGATTATCTTTCTCCTAATGGACAAAAGATTTCTCTCGCCAAATGGCTAAGAGTTCCATATCTTCTGTTCTTCTTAATTCTTCATCAATCTTTCTTGTTCTTATTTCGTCGGATGAATTATCTTTCTCCTAATGGACAAAAGATTTCTCTCGCCTAATGGAAAAGAGTTTCATCTCTTCTGTTCTTCATAATTCTTTCTTCGTAGACCATATTTTGATTGATTCTTTCATGTCCAGTTCATCATTGATTCGATCCCATCATACATTAGATCCCGTAGTTAATTAGATCCCTTTATAGTTGTTGAGTTTAAACTCTCTACGTTTTATTGTACAAATTTTAAACTTAATATTATTTTACAATTATCAAAAATAATAAATATAAAAATCCGAGAAGTTAACATTATAAATAAAAATACTATTATGAAGTTCAATTTATGAATGGAAATGCGATATATGTCCATTCATAAATTTAAGTCTATCAAATGGTATATTTTTAAAAGAAAATAAAGGAAAGTCCTCTTTTGTATAAAAATCAGACTTTATATATATATATATATATATATATATATATATATATATATATATATATATATATATATATATATATATATATATATATATATATATATATATATATATATATATATATATATATATATATACATGATTATGTATATTTAAATACAAAGGGCATATAAAGTTTTAATTATTTTGTAAAAGCAGTAAAAGCTGCTTTCTTTTTTGAGTTATGGTTTAAAATCGTCTCTCTCTCTCTCTCTCTCTCTCTCTCTCTCTCTCTCTCTCTCTCTCTCTCTCTCTCTCTCTCTCTCTCTCTCTCTCTCTCTCTCTCTCTCTCTCTCTTCTCTCACTCACTCCCTAAATATTTTAGTCACTCCTTAAATAGTTTTGGTTAATGTATTGAATAATAAAAAGGAATTAATTATTTTTACGATTATAAAACATTTTAGTTTTTTATAAATCAATATTGCAATCTCCATCGAATTTATTCATTCAACTTGGTGAAACGGCGTCCTAATATTTTCGTTCAAAATTTTTCTGAATATTAATCGAAACACGATTTTTTAAAATTATATTTTTCATTTATATTAATTTAATTATTTTTATATTTTGATTTTCGTAATCTATCTATTAAATTGCTTATATTTATGCACTTTTATCACAATATTTAACTCGAGTTATTCATTTATTTAATTACCAAAGTTGCATGAAAACCGTTTTTTCAGAAATTTGAGATAAACGTCTTTCCGAAAATTCTTGTGTTTAAAATATGTTTTTCTCATATTTGTTTTAATTTACTTAATTTGTAAATTTATGTATGTTTATTTCTTTATATTTATTTACATTTATATTAATCTATATTTAATATTTTTATTATATTTTGATGCCCTATTTATTTTCTTTAAATAATTTTATAATATTCTTTTTATCTAAAAATGTAAATTTTCCTTATATGTTTGAACGTACGATAAAGCATTTTCAACTGTTTTCTCCACTTTACACATTTATTATTATTTTCTATTAAAAGGTTTATTTATTCAACATTATTATTTTTATGATATCAAATATTAACTTTATAAATTATATTTATATTATATTTACTAAAATATTTTATCGTTTAAAAGACGATTTAAAATCACAAATAAATTACAAAGATGCAATTTTGATCCCCGTAAAATGAATTACCGTTCTCAAAGAAATGTTTTAGATTGTTTAATTGTTATTTAATATCATGAATAGATTATTTTAAATTACCAAAAATGTCGTGTTACTTAATTTTATGATAGCAAAGAGGAGTTAATACAGTTTCAACCGCTTCAAGGCTTATATTTTGTTTTATCGCTTTATATATATATATATATATATATATATATATATATATATATATATATATATATAATATATATATATATATATATATATATATATATATATATATATATATATATATATATATTTTTTTTTATCTAACCTCTGCTGGGCAAAGGCCAGTGGCCTACCAAAAACTCCCACAGAATCAGGGAGAAAGACGGACCAGGTCAAAGTAAAATTAAAAGACGGCGTTACAGGATACACGAAGTTTAAAGGTGTGTAATTCATAGGAAGTTTGGAAAATAGATGACGGGAGTGTGTTCCAGACTTTACCAGTAGAGTACATGTTAGATCGAGCATAGTGGTTAAGTCAGGGGTCAGAGAGTTAAACAGAGAAACCTTTCACAGTGGAAGAGGTATTATGCAAAGAGAGATTTCATAGGAGCAGTGTCCATTGTAATGGCGATAAATAGAGAAAGTGACGCAACATTTCGACGGGCAGAAAGAGATTAGAGAGAATTAGTGAGAGCAGGAGAGTTGATAAGTCGAAAAGCCCTAGACTCCACCTTCTCAAGGAGAGCTGTATGAGTGAAACCATCCCAGATGTGCGAAGCATACTCCATAGAAGGGCGAACAACACCCCTACACAGAGCAAGCAACTGGAGTATTGTGAAGATATGCTGAAGGAGCCACGGAACATCCAACCTCTTAGAAGCTTGTTTAGAAAGAGAGGTAATGTTCTTTCCAAGAAAGATCACGAGAAAAAGAAACAACAAGAATATTAAGGAGATATAAAGGTTTAAGTTGTGTATTTTCGAAGAAAATATCTTAGTTGTGTGGAAGATTGTGAGGAGTAGAGAGATGGAGGATTTGAGTTTTGGTGGCATTGAAAACAACCATGTTCTCTCTACCCCAATTTAAAATGCGAGAAAGATCAGAGGTCAGCTGCTCCAAGTCTACCTTCTTTGCTTCGTTTAACTGTCGTTGGGAAGGACGACTTTCAAACTGAAAAAAAGTAATGAAGGGTGGAGTCATCAGCATAGGAGTGGATAAGAGATGAAGTAACAGAGAGAAGGTCATTAATAAAAAGCAGAAAAAGTGTTGGGGATAGGACAGATCCTTGAGGAACACCACTATTAATAGATTTAAAGGAAGAACGATGACCGTCATACAACAGCTGCTATAGAACGACCGGAAAGGAAATCAGAGAGAAGGTCACAGAAGAGAAGGATAGAATCCTTAATAAAGGTAAGTTTAGAAATTAAAGCTTTGTGCCAGACTCTATCGAAAGCTTTCGATATGTTTAGCGCGACAGCAAAAGATTCACCGAAATGCCGAAGAGTGGAGGACCAAGAGTCAGAGAGAAGGGAAAGAAGATCACCAGTAGAGCGTTTCTTACGAAAGCCATACTGGCGATCAGAGATAAGATTAGAAGAATTGAGATGTTTCCAAATCTTCCTGTTAAGGATAGATTCGAAAAATTTAAAAAGAACGGAGGTTAAAGAAATAGGACGATAGTTAGAGGGTTGAGAGTGGTCCCCTTTTCTTCGGCACAGGCTGAATGAGCACAAGTTTCCAGCAAGAAGGGAAGGTCGAAGTGGAAAGAAAAAGAAGAAATAATTTACCAAGGCAGGGTGCAAGCTCGGAATCACAAGTTTTGAGAACCACAAGAGGGATACCATCAGGACCATATGCCTTCTTAGTGTTAAGCTCAGTGAGAGAAGAAATGACATCTTTAGAAGAAATTACATTGTTAGGCATGAATGAGTTGGAGGGGGATGAAGGAGTAGGAACAGCTCCATAATCGTCTAACGTTGAATTAGAAGCAAAAGTCTGAGCTTTAGAGGAAGGCAAAACTGCAGTTGTACCATCAGAAGATACTATAGGAGAGAATGTGGAAGAAGCAAAGTTAGTTAACATTTTTTGTAAAATGCCAGAAAGGGCGAGAGGAAGAAAAAGAGTAACCAGAAAGATTATTGCATTTGCGGCGGAGAAAAAAGTTTTTCGTGTCTCGAAGAATAGATTTTGCACGATTACTGGATGAAATATAAGTAGCATTAGTTTCTGTAGTTTGAAGACGACGGTAGTCCCTGAAGGCAGCATCCCTGTGAAGGATAGTAAGAGAACAAGCAGAGTTAAACCAAGGTTTGTTAAGTATAGTAGAAGGGAAAGAATATGGAAGGTACGCCTCCATCCCAGAGAGAATCACTTCGGTTATGCGCTTTCCACACTCCGAGGGACCTCTCCTACGGAAACAGTAATCATTCCATGGAAAATCAGAAAAGTACAACCGCAAGTCAGACCAGCTAGTGGCACCAAAAAGCTAGAAACTTCTCCTCGCCGAAGTCGGGGACCGGTCTTGCGGAAGACTTGAAGAGACAGGACAAGACAGAAATAAAAAGGTGATCGGGTGAACCCAGAGGAGGAAAGAGTTTGGAAGAAGGAGAAGGATAAGTTTGGAAAAGATCAAGTATGTTTGGTTCATCACCAAGACAGTCAGGGATATGGATAGGGAGATGCACCAACAGCAAGGTCATTCTGGATTTAAATTGGTAGGCAAGTTCACCAGCTGGATCATGATAACTAGATGAAAGCCATTGGCGGTGGTGAACATTGAAATCACCTAACATAAAGATTTCAGAGAAAGGAGAAGAAGAAAGGATGTGTTCTATTTTGGAGTTGAGAGAGTCGAAGAATTTTGGATAGTCTTTAGAATTAGGAGAAAAGTAGACAGAACAAATAAATTTAGTTGAAGATTGCAAGAAAGTTTAAGCCATAAAGTAGAAGAATTCAGAAGACTCCAAATTAGAGACACGAGAAAAACAAACATCATTGCGCACGTATGCGCAACAACCTCCTTTGACTGAAAATTAAGGATAGAGACAGTAGGAGGAAACAGAGTAGGATTTGCTGTCAGAGCACTCAAAACCTGAGTTTCGGTTAAGAATAAGAGATGAGGTCTAGAAGAAGAGAGGTGGTGTTCGACAAAGTGGAAATTAGTAAAGAGACATCGAATGTTGAAGAAGTTAATGAAAAGGAGATCGGGCACCAGGGCAACTCCGCATAGAAGTCTTGGTGCACCAACCCCATCACCGGAGGCCACCGGCTCCCAAGTAGTGATGGGGAAGGAGTGGATGAGGGGCATTCTTTGGATGCTGCCCCTCAAAGCATCTCCGAGGCAGTTTTAAAATTTCGCCATTGTAGTTGTCATTTAAGGTAATGTACGTGTAAGCGCTTGTAAATTTGTGAGAATGTGAGACGGGAGTCGCGGGAATGAGAAGTGGGAGCATAGACACTCCGATGTGAGACGAGGGTACACTAGAGACCTATATATATATATATATATATATA
>SEYY01005891.1:37500-39250 GCA_009176605.1 Armadillidium nasatum | reverse complement strand
TTAAATAACTGTGATAAGCGAAGCATTACCTTACAGTTACCATCTTTACTTTTGTTTTATAATATGGGTTAGATGTTGGTCTGCTGCAACGCTGTGCACACTGGGGTGGGAGAGGTTTGGGATTTTAGCACCCCATTTGGGAAGAATAATACAAGGAATAAAGGATTTCTTCAGCTTCTCTTTAGTTTTTAATAAACCAAAGCACTCTTGCTAGAGTCCTGATAAGAATGTTACGAATGTGACTGTGTTATGTTATTTTTAGATGAATCTAACCACAATACTGAAAAAGTCAATAAACATAGCTAAATACTTCACAATTTCAACTTTCTGTTGTTACATCTGTAGCAAATAAATTTTAATAAAGACAAATGTCAGATGATACAAAACTGCTAAATCAAGCTTTGATCACGTCAGTGAAGAGAAATTCGTAAAAAGATATATATGTGACGAAAAAGAAAAAGAAATTGTAGTGGAGAGAAATGAGTCCGTGTAGAGAGATCTACTGAATGATTCGTAATGTGAAGCATCTGCAGAAATATTAACCTCTAGTGAACTGATTGTGTTCTATTTACCAACTTGTATTGAAGAAATTTTATTTTGCTAATATAGGATATAATAATATAAGGAAACATACATTTTTTAAAATTTAATGCGATATTTGTATGAGTGTATAACAAAGAAACTTTCTCTTTTGAAGCACTGAGCAGAGATGAATAATTTTATATGATGTATGAAAGTATAATGTAGTTATAAATTACTATTACCTTTTTTTTTTTTTTTTCTACGAAAAATATCGAACCCGATAATTATCATCAGTAAATCTTACAAGTGTTTATTGCAGACACTCTTTTTACGCAACGTTTTTTAAATTTTCTATAATTTTACAATCTTTCCTCTATGGTTAATGAAGGGACTTAGACAGGTCATAATAATTTAAATAGATTATATAACCATTTTTATCTTCAAGTAATCGTAGGATTATCTCATTCAATGATATGTAATTGTATGGACTTGTGAGTCGTATATTACTATAATATTATATATATATATATATATATATATATATATATATATATATATATATATATATATATATATATATATATATATATATATATATATATATATATATATATATATAATATATATATATATATATATATATATATATATATATATATATATATATATTATATATATATATATATATATATATATATATATATATATATATATATATATATATATATATATATATATATACTATATATATATTATATATATATATATATATATATATATATATATATATATATATATATATATATATATATATATATATATATATATATATATATATATATTATATATATATATATATATATATATATATATATATATATATATATATATATATATATATATATATATATATATATATATATATATATATATATATATATATATATATATATATATATATATATATATATATATATATATATATATATATATATATATATTATATATATATATATATATATATATATATATATATATATATATATATATATATATATATATATATATATATATATATATATATATATATATATATATATATATATATATATATATATATATATATATATATATATAATATATATATATATATATATATATATATATATATATATATATATATATATATATATATATATATATATATATATATATATATAATATATAT
>SEYY01005891.1:7500-12500 GCA_009176605.1 Armadillidium nasatum | reverse complement strand
GAAACTATCCTTTTTAATTAAAAGTTAACGAGACATACTCGTATGTTTGTAAGTTTGCCGTCTACCGTGGTTCAAACGGTAGAGGGATTGATTCCACCTGGAGGATCCTAGATATATACTACCTAGAAAAGTTCCTCTTCTAGAATAGGGCAATGCTCGTGAGATGCGAACTTTTATTTATATAAAATATAATATATATATATATATATATATATATATATATATATATATATATATATATATATATATATATATATATTATATATATATATATATATATATATATATATATATATATATATATATATATATATATTATATATATATATATATATTTTATATATATATATATATATATATATATATATATATATATATATATATATATATATATATATATATATATAAATAACTAAAAGACAACATTGCTTCGTTATTAGATGGGCAATTTATAAAGTTTAAAATAGTATTGCAATTTATATAGTTTAAAATAGAATTTAGTAAAGTTGAAACTGTAATTTCTATGTCTAAATGGAACTTCTGTACAGGAATAATTCTCTGCAACTTTCAATAATAATAATAATAATAATAATAATAATAATAATAATCAACAATAATAATAAATAATAATAATTAGGTAACTAATTAATTATATTATTATTTATCATAATTTATATATTTAAATATATATATGCATAAAAAAAGTTAAATATTTATCTCTAATGAGAAGTCCCTTTAAACAGTGCAAATAAAAAATTATTATTTTATTTTTTTATGTTTAAGTGCGAGGCGTGTTCAATTCCTTTATTTAAGGAGAATGTTAGAGTATTTGAAAGAGGAATTTTTCATTATTATTATTATTATTATTATTATTATTATTATTATTATTATTATTATTAATTATTATAATTATTATATTATTATTATTAATTATTATTATTATTATTATTATTATTATTATTATTATTATTATTATTATTATTATTATTATTATTATTATTATTATTATTCATTATTATTATTATTATTATTATTATTATTTTATATAATAATGTTATTATTATTATTATTATTATTATTATTATTATTATTATTATTATTATTATTATTATTATTATTATTATTATTATTATTATTATTATTATTATTATTATTATTATTATTATTTAGCTTTAAGTGCAACAAGTTTCTGATACTTATTATAAATAAAGGCAAATTTGTTTTTTTTTCAGTGATTTATATACTTGTTTAATACTGTGCAATAAAAGACATGTTGAAATTTTTACATCATCTCTTTGCATTATTATTATTATTATGAAAGTTGCAGAGAATTATTCCTGTACAGAAGTTCCATTTAGACATAGAAATTACAGTTTCAACTTTACTAAATTCTATTTTAAACTATATAAATTGCAATACTATTTTAAACTATATAAATTGCCCATCTAATAACGATATATATATATTTGCACTGTTTAAAGGGACTTCTCATTAGAGATAAATATTTAACTTTTTTTATGCATATATATATTTAAATATATAAATTATGATAAATAATAATATAATTAATTAGTTACCTAATTATTATTATTTATTATTATTATTATTATTATTATTATTATTATTATTATTATTATTATTATTATTATTATTATATATTATTATTATTATTATTATTATTATTATTATTATTATTATTATTATTATTATTATTATTTATTATTATTATTATTATTATTATTATTATTATTATTATTATTATTATTATTATCATTATTATTATTATTATTATTATTATTATTATTATTATTATTATTTATATTATTATTATTATTATTATTATTATTATTTTTTTTTTTTTTTTTTTTTTTTTTTTTTTTAAAAAAAAAAAAAAAAAACTTTTATATATTTCAAATTTATATAAGAAAAATATATAATATATATATATATATATATATATATATATATATATATATATATATATATATATATATATATATATATATATATATATATATATATATATATATATATATATATATATATATATATATATATATATATATATATATATATATATATATATATATATATATATATATATATATATATATATATATATATATATAATATATATATATATATATATATATATATATATATATATATTATATTATTTTTTTTTTATTTTTTTATTATTTATTATTATTATTATTATTATTATTATTATTATTATTATTATTATTATTATTATTATTATTATTATTATATCTAATATTATAATTTCATTTTCAGACCCCTCCTCCACGATGAGGTGGATTTTATTTTTCTTACTGTTAAGGGTAAGTAAAATTATATATATATATATATATATA
Source organism: Armadillidium nasatum (assembly GCA_009176605.1). Classification (NCBI taxonomy): domain Eukaryota; kingdom Metazoa; phylum Arthropoda; class Malacostraca; order Isopoda; family Armadillidiidae; genus Armadillidium; species Armadillidium nasatum. The sequence continues at coordinate 10,125 of SEYY01005891.1, read as the reverse complement.
TATATATATATATATATATATATATATATTATATATATATATATATATATATATATATATATATATATATATATATTATAGAAAGTAGGGCTGTCGGGCACAGATTACATGCCCACGACCCAAGATATAGGTCTCACCATACTTTTATTTACTTGATATAAATGCTCACAATCCTATGATATTTTTTCATGCTTGAGAGAGATCGACTTACAATACAATAGAAATAACAAGTGTCGACGAGGCTAACATTAAGAATAGTAAATATTTATAATTTTTAAAAAAATATAGTTTTTGAATTATTTCAAAACCAAGCCAAGGAAATAATTAAAAAGATAAGAACTAAAATATCTGTAAGAACTTATCTTTCTATATAGAATAGCAGAAAATTGTGATGAAGGGTAAAATTTAGGACAGCCTTTGCAGACTCTGCAGATTTGGAGACAGTCCCAGGGTGACTTTCGAACAAGAAATAAACAAATAAATAAATAAATGGATAAATAAATAAATAAATAAATAAATTAGGCTAATTTTTCCTAAAAACTTTAAAAAATTAAATACTGAATAGATGAAATTTAGCGTAACATTAACATGGGCAAAATTTAATCATCGACGTCCATGTGAAGTAAATAATGAATAGGCCATGCCTTTCATGCATAGAAAAAAAATTTAATTAATTTTCAAATTAATAAGCAAACAATTATTAAACCATAATAAAATTATGGTTTAATAATTTTAAAACCATAATTTTTATGAAGAATTAATACAAAATTTCTGAAATTTTAATATACAGTGTGTTCCAAAAAAATTTGATATCATTTCATTACAAATATATCTCAAATGATATCAAATTTCCTGGGACTCTCTGTATACTTTAGGCATCCAAGTGAATTTAACTTAGAATCGATAATGAACCCTAGAATATCGATAATTAACCCTGGAATATCGATAATTAACCCTGGAATATCGATAATGAACACTGGAATATCGATAATGAACCCTGGAATATTTATAATTAACTCTGGAATATCGATAATGAACCCTGGAATATCGATAATTAACCCTGGAATATCGGATACCACGGTTAAAGTATACTTCAAGTGAGCCACATAATTTCCTTAGGTTATATTAACATAATAGTGTAAAACTGAAATTTATTGTGAAAGATGAAGCATATATTGTGATATATAAAAAAAAAAAATTACAAAATAATCAGAAAAGTGACTAAATTATTATAAGTTTGAGATTTTAAGTTTAATCAACAGTAAAAAAAGATAATAATAATAATAATAATAATAATAATAATAATAATAATAATAATAATAATAATAATTAATAATAATAATAATAATAATAATAGTATTAATAGAAAATTAAATAATTAATAAACATAGTTTTGAATAAAAATAATAATTTTATTCATAGTCAATAAAATAAATATGCTACAATGTACAAGCCTAGACTAGATTTGCACAGATAAAGCGCTACATTGCGGTACTAAGCTAAGATACTACAGTGTAATATCGCCTTTCAACTAAACTTTGAAAAAAAATTACAATGCCTCCAAAAAGAAATAGAAACAAGGGTTCAAATGCAAAATTAGGCTCTCCAAATCTAGTATTTCTGTGCACACTGTACACGTAGATGTTGAAGGAAAATGCTCCATAGAACAGATAACAGCGACACAGAAAGAAATCATTCCAATCTAGAGCGAAGTGCATCTAGTGATAGCACACCTTCAAGAAGCCTTTCGCCTGAGCCTTATAGAAACCTAAGACATTTACTGTTCAGGAGTTGCCACAATTCGACAAGAGACATCGACAAGTGGCTACAAAAGTTGGAATTTTTATTTCAGCTTTACTTTGTGGACGATCCCATTAAATGGGTCCAGCTCATGGTACCTCTTTTACATCTACTATAATTTCCCAGATCTAAAATCCTCCTATAACTGAACGTATCTACAAGGATTTGAATTTTTTTTTTAGTAGAAACTTATTCCCCATCAGCCAGTTGAACAAAAGTTGAAGCCTGATGAGAAACCTTCAGAGTACTACTTTCACTTGGAAATCCAAATTTGGAAGTCATGCTTCGCAAAAATGAAAATTTACAAAGAAAATGTTTCTTCAGATCTTACCTGAATACATTGCTCCTGTGCTACTGGTATTAACAGGAGACACTTCAATTTATAAAATGACAGAAGCAGAAGATGGAAAGAAGAAGAACTGAGTCAAGTCCCTACCGTAATGCTTCTGTCAATGCCGTAGATTACTTTCTTCCTACCAGACCTTCATGAGAACCCACACCACCACCTGTCAACAATATTTTCAGCAGTGATTTGGCTAGAATTTCCAGTCAAATTACAGTTGTCCCAAAAGATGAGAGATATTACTTCACATGTACAGAGACTGGAAATTCGGATGCTTCATAATGACAATGGTCGGACAAGAGGTCAGTCTCCCTGAGGCAGATAACCTTCCGGGTTTCCACCAGAAGGTGCTCTCTTTTATTAACGCAAGTTTCGTGAAAAAACAAACAGTTGCCAATTAATTATTTACATTTATAAATGCTATTAATAATATTACCTCACCGTCTACTTAAACTAATAAATTAAATTATAATAAAAAAAAT
>SEYY01005890.1:25000-38909 GCA_009176605.1 Armadillidium nasatum | reverse complement strand
TAGATGCAAAGGAAGGAGCAGATTTGAAATGAGTAGAAGAATGGAGAGTTGAAGTCATCGGCATATGAATGAACAGGGTTAGATGAACAGCTGAGAAGATCATTAATGAAAAGTAAGAATAGAGAAGGAGATAAGACAGAACCCTGAGGAACACCACTATTGACAGGAAAGGAAGAAGTCGCTCCATCAACAACAGCCGAAATGGAACGATCTGAGAAAGAAACTAGACATAAGTAAGCAAAGAGAAGGAGGAAACCCAAAGGAAGGGAGCTTGGAAAGCAGTGACGCATGCCATACCCGGTCAAAGCCTTGGATATGTCAAGCGCCACCACACAAGACTCCCGAATCCCTAAGGGCAGAAGACCATAGATCAGTAAGATAGGAAAGTATGTCACCAGTTAGACCTCGAGCGTCGAAAGCCATACTGATGATCAGAAAGAAGGGAATGAGATTCCAGATGATCCAAGAAATGAGAGTTGAGAAGGGTTTCAAAATTTTTAGACAGAACACAAGTGAGAGCTATAGGTCGATAGTTAGAAGGGTCAGAACGGCTACCTTTTTTCGGGATCGGCTGAACCAACGCACGCTTCCAGCATAGAGGAAAAGTATTAGTATTAAGGCATAGAGAGTAGAGCTGAACGAGGACAGGGGCCAACTCGGAAGCACACTCCCTCAGAACACGAGGGGGAATGCCATCCGGACCTCTGGCCTTCCTGACGTTCATAGATAGGAGTGAGGGTTGCCGGAGTCGTCCAGGGTTGAATTAGAGGAAAATAGGAGGCCGAAGAGATTAGCCTTTTCAGTTGGAGTGTTAGCAACAGAACCATCAGAGCGAATAAGAGGAGGAAAGGCAGATTTACAGAAGTTGTTAGAGATATTTTTGACAAGAGGCCAGAAATTTTTATCAGTAGGAGAGCCATGGAGGTCAGCGCACTTCTTTTAGTGAAAGTACTGCTTTGCTCGTCGAAGAATATCCCTGCAACGATTCCGAGCTGAATGAAAATTAGCAAGAGTGATAGGAGAAGGAGAGTTTTTCCACCTTCTCGATAACGCGATGTCTCTAGCCTGAATGGCAAGAGAGCAGGCGCGATCGAACCATGGATTTTGAGGAGAGAAAGATTTAGTTGAAGAAGGAATGAACCTGCTCATCCCATCAACGATTACAGCCCCCACCTTATCAGCAGAGACAGAAGCGTCTTCCAGAGACAAAGCAGTCCATCCAAGGATAGTTAGCATAGAAGCAACGCAAAGCCCCCCAGTCAGCCCGATCAAAGTGCCAGAAGATACGCTTAGGGCAGGGTGGAGCAGTTGGAGAGAAAGCTTGAAAATTAAGAGTAATTAAGATTGTGGTCAGATTTACCAATAGGTGCGAAGACAATGTATTTATAGAGAGAAGGACTAGTAGTGAAGCATAAGTCAAGAATGTTTCAGAATTGATTAGGACGATCTGGAATGTGTGTTGGTTCTTTAATCAGTTGCTCCAGATCGTTGAGAATGCTGAATGATTGGCCTCCCTCCCACCTGTATCAGTATGAGAGGAACCCAACCATTCAGTGTGGTGTACGTTGAAATCCCCTAAATAGAGGACTTCAGCATTTGGATGAGAAGAAGTAACAGTCTCGTGAGAAGTAGTAGATATTGAAAAAAACTGGAAAATCTGTTCCATTAGGGAGAACAGTAGCAGAAACACAAGATTATTCGTAGTGGTAGGAAGAAAGATTTTAAGCCACAGAACATCGAAGTTAGGAGATTCAAGATTCACAAGACGTGTTACCGGAGTGTTGGTGTTTACGTAGGCACAAACTCCACCCTTAGAACGGAAATTATGAAATAAGTTATAGTTGTATATGTTAAAAAAGTTTGAGGAGGAATTCTTAGATATCTGGGGCTCAGACAAGAGCAGAAGATTTGGATGAGAGTGAGAAAGGTGGTATTCCACAGAGGCCAAATTAGAAAATAAGCCACGGACGTTGGTAAAGTGTATAGAGAACCCACGCCTGCGCACACCCGCCATTCAACACACACAACCACAATTATATCAGACAAACAAGAAAACAGCCAAAGAAACCGACAAGCAAGCAGACAAACAATCAATCAAGCAAACAAACATTCAAACAAACACAAACAAGAAAACAAAGTAAAAATTTAAATAATGTTTAAATTTAAAAACCAAATTTAAAAACGGTAAAATGATTTTGAAATCGAAAAATTAAACTTAAAATAGTATTAAACAATTTTAAGTTAAAAACTCAAATTATATTAAATGGAAATAATTTTTGTGCACTTTAATAAAACATCCCAATAAAAAATAATAAAAGGAAAAAATAGTTGGAACTTTGCTTAATTTCCACGTAGTTAAAAATTGCTGAAAACTAAAATTTTTCGTACGTCTGAAGTTCGGGCCTGAATTTTTATTACTAAAAACACAAACACACACACAAAAAAAAAACACTAAAAAACACTTTAAATAATAATATTAACTACACTAAAAAAACAAAATAAAACACTAGTCAAAACACAAACTAAAACACAATTGAAAAACAGGATAAAACCAATATTAAGATAAATACTAAAAAAAAAAACACACACAAAAACACTATTAATAATAGTATTAACTAAAACTAGTAAAACACAACTTAAAACAGAAAGTATAGCAATTGAAACACAGGCTAAAACCAAAATGAAATACGATATATATATATATATATATATATATATATATATATATATATATATATATATATATATATATATATATATATATATATATATATATATATATATATATATATATATATATAATATATATATATATATAATATATATATATATATATATATATATATATATATATATATATATATATATATATATATATATATATATATATATATATTATATATATATATATATATATATATATATATATATATATATATATATATATATATATATATATATATATATATATATATATATATATATATATATATATATATATATATATATATATATATAATATATATTTTTTTTCTTCTGAGCAGTTACTCCAAATATATAAGGGTCTTATTCGTCCTTGTATGGAGTACTGTTCTCACATTTGGGGGGGCTCCGGCTCCTCCTCTCTTCTGGATAGGGTTGAGTCAAAAGCTAAGAGATTAATAAACTGTCCCCTACTTTCAAACTCACTTGACCCTCTGTCTCTGCGACGTGACGTTGGCGCGCTATCTCTTTTCTACAGGTACTACAATGGCAGGTGCTCGAGGGAATTGGCCTCTCGCATTCCTCCACCGTTGCGTCGTCCTCGTTGCACAAGGGGTGCCCTGCTTTCGCACCAATTTTGTGTGGACGTAGGAAATCCCAGGCTAGCCCGTTGTGGTACCTCCTTCTTTCCAGCCACCTCTATTCTGTGGAACTCTCTACCATCATTTATTTTTCCTCCTGTATTTAATCTTCCACTCTTCAAGGCTTCCGTCTGCGCCCACCTGAGGGCTGTGCGTTAGGTGTGTGTGTGTGTGTTTGAATGAGCTTTGTGCATATGTGTGTGCCCCCTCCTTGAAAAGGGCTCTGCCCGTGAGTGGTGGCGTTGTGTAAAAATATATATATATATATATATATATATATATATATATATATATATATATATATATATATATATATATATATATATATATATATATATATATATATATATATATATATATATATTGGAGGGTAAAAGCCGGAGTCCTACCAATTTTTACCAGAGCTAGAGAATAGTCGAAAATCTGGTCGCTAATGGCCGACGTGACCCAATTCATTGCGCTTGAAAGTATGTAAATCAAAGGAAGTTAGGAAAACAGATAAAGGGAGTGTGTTCCAAAATTTTACCAGTAAAGATTGTAAGATTGAGCATAGCTGTTCAGTCTGGTGTCGGAAAGTTGGACAGAGAATGAGACTGTGTAGAAAGTCGAGTCACACAAGCTTTTCTCAATGGAAGAGGTATGCGACGTGAGAGTCAGATGAGCAATGTCCATTGTAATGGCGATAGTATAGAGAGAGTGACGCAACAATTCCACTGGAAGAAAGAGATTGGAGAGAGCTAATAAGAGCAAAAGAGTTTATAAGACGAAAAGCCCTAGACTCCACCTTTTCGAGAAGAGCTTTATGTGTAAAACCACCCCAGATGTGTGAGGTGTACTCCATACAGAGGCAAACAACAAACCTATAAAGAGCATGCAACTCGAGTGGAGTAAAAAATAACGAAGAAGCCTCAGAACACCCAACCTCTTAGAAGCTTGTTTAGAAAGAGAAGTAGTTTGAGATTTCCAAGAAAGATCACGAGAAAAAGAAACACCGAAAAGATTGAGAACATATGATTGTTTGAGTCGAGTGTTTTCGAAGGAGATGTCATAGTTGTGTGGAAGATTGTGTCGAGTAGAAAGATGGAGGAATTGAGTTTTTGAGGCATTGAAAACGACAATGCTTTGTTTGTCCCATTTTGAAATACGAGAAAGATCAGAGGTCATTAAAGTTAACGCCATCTCTCTTCCATCAATTAACTGTGTTGGGAAGGCCGTCTTTCAATATGAAAGGACTAATAAAGGACGGAGTCATCGGCATAGGAGTGGGTAAAAGACGAAATAATAGAGAGAAGGTTATTATAGAAATGTGGAAAAAGAGTTGGGGATAGGACAGATCCTTGAGGAACACCACTATTTATACGTTTAAAGGAAGAACGGTGGCCGTCTACAACAGATGCTATTGAACGACCGGAAAAGAAATCAGAGAGAAGGGTAGATTCCGAAAGAGGGAAGTTTGGAAATCAGAGCTTTGAGCCAGACTCTATCGAAGGCTTTCGATATGTCTAGCGCAACAGCGAAAGACTGACCAAAACCCCGAAGGGCGGAGGACCAAGAGTCACAAAGTAGGGAAAGAAGATCACCAGTAGAGCGTTTCTTACGAAATCTATACTGGCGAACAGAGATAAGATTTAGAAGAATTAAGATGTTTCCCAAATCTTCCTGATAAGGATAGTTTCGAAAATTTTAGACAGAACGGAGGTAAAAGAAATAGGACGATAGTTAGAGGGTTGAGATGGGTTCCCTTTCTTCGGCACAGGTTGAATGAGAGCACGTTTCCAGTTGGAAAAGAAGGTCGGAGTGGAGAGACTGATACGAAATAGTTTACCAAGTCAGGGTTCTAGCTCAGAAGCACAAGTTTTGAGAACCACGTTAGGAATACCATCAGAACCATACGCCTTCTTAGTGTTAAGCTAAAAGAGAGCAGAAATGACATCTTTAGAATAAATTACAATGTTAGGCATAAATGAGTTGGAGGGAGCTGAAAGAGAAGAAAAAGCTCCGGAATCGTCTAAGGTATGGTTAGAGGCAAAAGTTTGAGCGAAGAGTTCAGCTTTAGAAGAAGGTAAAATGCCAGTTGTGCTATTAGATATATATATATATATATATATATATATATATATATATATATATATATATATATATATATATATATATATATATATATATATATATATATATATATATATATATATATATATATATATATATATATATATATATATATAATATATTATATATATATATATATATATATATATATATATATATATATATATATATATATATATATATATATATATATATATATATATATATATATATATATATATATATATATATATATATATATATATATATATATATATATATATATATATATATATATATATATATATATATATATATATATATATATATATATATATATATATATATATATATATATATATATATATATATATATATATATATATATATATATATATATATATATATATATATATATATATATATATATATATATATATATATATATATATATATATATATATATATATATATATATATATATATATATATATATATATATATATATATATATATATATATATATATGGAGAATAACACCAACCCGTATATATATATATATATATATATATATATATATATATATATATATATATATATATATATATATATATATATATATATATATATATATATATATATATATATATATATATATATATATATATATATATATATATATATATATATATATATATATATATATATATATATATATATATATATATATATATATATATATATATATATATATATATATATATATATATATATATATATATATATATATATATATATATATATATATTTGAGTGTATGTGAGTATGAGGTTGTTTGGGTATTTAATGTATATGTATTCATGTACGTACATTTTGCATGCGTTAAAAAAATTAAGAGCATATTAGAAAAAAAGGAAAATAACGTATTATTTTAGTTATACCTTTGTGAAGAAAACTGATTTTAGTTTGGAATATATTAAATAATATGGAATAGTAATATATGTATAGTGAAGTAAAATGTAAAATGCAAAGAAATTTAGAAATTTGCCAAACTGATGTAAAGGATTTATTAGGTTCTATGGGTATTGTATGTATACGTCCGAATATCACAACCTGTTCCTTCTTCTCTCCCTCTGTTTCTTGCCCTCAGGACTCCACTCCCATTTTCTCCTTGCCACCCTAACTTCCTCCATTCTCTCCAAATGACCCCACCATCCCAGTTTTGTCTCATCTATTTTGCATTCCATATTAAATAATATGGAATAGTAATATATGTATAGTGAAGTAAAATGTAAATGCAAAGAAATTTAGAAATTTGCCAAACTGATGTAAAGGATTTATTAGGTTCTATGGGTATTGTATGTATACGTCCGAATATCACAACCTGTTCCTTCTTCTCTCCCTCTGTTTCTTGCCCTCAGGACTCCACTCCCATTTTCTCCTTGCCACCCTAACTTCCTCCATTCTCTCCAAATGACCCCACCATCCCAGTTTGGTCTCATCTATTTTGTACATCAGCGGTCTTATCCCACCTCCTCTCTTATGATTGTATTTTTAATTCTATCCATCCACGTCTTCCCACCACTACTCTCACGACCTTCGTCTCAGTGCCCTGCAATCTGCGCGTTTCTCTGCTCGTCCTACTTAATGTCTCCACCTTATACGTCAAGATCGGAGTCAATATAATCTCAAGTATTATCCTTATAACGTCCAAACTCATATTTTTTCCCTTCAATTCTACTAGTTATCTCCTGTGAATTACCTCTCCTTCATGAAGACCCTCGTCATATACTTAAAATCTTCATTTTTAATAACGTTCTCGATTATCCTTACTCTCAACTCCTGGTTCTGCTCTTTCCGAACTTTAGAATTTCTGTCTTCTCTACATCCATCTTTAACCTCACATCCTTCAGCCTTCTATCAAAGTTCCCTACCACCTCTTTCAATGCTTCTTCATTTTGACTCCAATATGTCATGTTGTCAGCATATGCCATTATATCTCTATCCGGATTCTCCACATCCTGTCTCACCCTGCGAATGACAACATCCAGATATGCCACAAACAGAATGGAATCAACACACTACGGTACTTCACTCCCGTTCTTACCTCAAACTATTCCCAATTCTTGTACCCCGTCCTTTACATTACACCTACATATATTATACATACTTTCCACTGCCTTCCTCAAACCATTATCATCCCATATTCTTTCACAAGCACCCGCCACAGCTTGCGTCTTGATACTGAATCAAAAGCTTTTTACAGGATAATAAACGCTATGTATATTGTCTTATTATATTCCCAACCTTTTAACACAGTCATCATCATGCGAACATCAAGTCTGTAGTGATTCTATTTCTCCCATAACCATATTGTTCCTCTCCAACCTTCTTTCTATTGATTCTCTCAATTATCCCTCCAGTATTCTTTCACATATCATTACAATATGATTAATTAAAATAATTCCTCAATATATACTACAATCTTCAGTCTCCCTTTTCCTTTATATAGTGGGAGAATGATCGACTTTCCCCAACTTTCTTGCAGACGACCCTCTCTTTTACATTAATTAATTAGCGTCAAAATTATATCATTTAACTTTTCTCCCTATCTCTTTATCAAATCTATCGATATCCCGTCTTCTCCTGGCCCTCTACCATCTTTCATCTTATTTAAAGCCATCTCATATTCCTCTTAGAAATACAACTCTTCTACATTCAGAAGTTCTTTAAAATATTCAGTCCATCTTGAATTAATATCTGACGGCTCTACCAAGTATTCTACATTTATATCTTCTACGCTTCCAAGGTTATTTTTCTGTTTCCTACAAGACTTTTCCAATTTGTAGACCTTTCTCCAGCCTCACCTCGCGTCCTCCATCACTTCCTCTGCTAACCGTCGCTTCACCTCCACCTTTGTTCTTTTTTAACCAACTCTGTCTTGTTTCTGGCTTCCACGTAACTCGCTCTTATATATATATATATATATATATATATATATATATATATATATATATATATATATATATATATATATATATATATATATATATATTACACTTTACAACCACTCATGGGCAAAGCCTTTTTCAAGAAGGAGGCATATATGAAAGAGAGAAAGGAAAAGAAAAACCCACCCATGTTCGAAACTAACACTCATCACTGTGGTAGGCACAGAAGGGAGATTTGAAGAGAAAATAAAATATGAGAGGAAAAATTGGTGATGGCAGAGAGTTCCACAGAACAGATGTGGCTGGAAAGAAGAAGGTGCTGCAATGAGAGAGCCTGGGATTTCAGCATCCACCAAAAATTCGTGCGAAAACAAAGCATCCCTTGTGCGACGCGATGGTGGAGGAATGGGAGAGGCCAATTCCCTTAAAGTACCTGCCATGGCATTGCCTATAGAATTTATATAATGCTCCAACGTCAAGTCGCAGAAATAGAGGGTCAAGAGAGTTTGAAAGTAGTTTGAAAGTAGGGGAAAGTTTATTAATCATTTTAGTCTTACGCTCAACCCTCTCGAAAATATTGAAGGAATTGTTCAGAAGAAAAAAAAATCTCGCAGCCTGAAAAGTATTTCCAGCTTCTTCTAGCGACCATTGTGACATATGGTTTCCCAGATAGTTTATTAATTATGTTTAAACCAAGAATGGTGAGGCTATTTACGGGTGAGACGGGAGAGCCATCAAAGAAGGTAGGAAAGCTAAGAGGTGTTTTATCAAAGGGAGATGTGAAGAAGTTGAGTTTTTAAAGAACTGAATTTCACAAGGTTACGGTGATCCCACCTGGAATTTCATTCAGATTGACAAGAATAGAATAGGAAAGCTGAAGACAAGAAGTAATTCTAGAAGCAAAAGAGAAAAAAGATTTGAAACGAGTGGAAGAATAAACAGTTGAGTCATCAGTATAAGATTCAACAGGGGTAGAAGTGTAATTAAAAAGATCGTTAATGAAAAGTAAGAATAAGGTTGGAGATAGAACAGAACTCTGAGGAACTTCGCAATTAACAGAAAAGGAGGAAGAGGTCGTTCCATATACAAGATCCGGAGTGATCTAAAAAAAAACAGACATGAGCTTGCAAAAACAGGAGGATACCCAAAGGAAGGAAGCTTAGAGAGTAGTGACGCATGCCATGCCCGGTCTAAAGTCTTGAATATGTCATGCGCCATCACATAAAACTTCTTATAGTCTCGAAGAGTAGAAGAAAATAAATCAGTGAGACAGGAAGATATGTTGCCAGTTCACCCGGTGCGTTGAAAGCCATACTGATAATCTGAGAGGAGGGAATGAGACTCTAGAGGATCAAGGAAATGAGAGTTGAGGAGTGTTTCAAAAATTTTAGATTGAACACAAGTGAGAGCTTATGGATGATAGTTAAAGGGGTAAGAGCGGCTGTCTTTCTTCGGGATTGACCGAACGTATGCTAGCTTCTATCTAGCACTGAGGAAAATTATTAGTGTTAAGGCATAGATGGTAGAGTTGAACAAGGACAGGAGCCAATCAGAACCCCACTCCTTCAAAACACGGGGGTTTTACCATCTGGACCACTAGCATTCCTGACATTCATTGATTTCAGGATCCCATGCATCCGATCAAGAGTAATCACAGGTAGAAACATGGGACATACCTGAGAGAAGAAGTAGGAAGTGGGAGGCTAGAATCAGGTAGAATGGAATTAGACCAAAAAAGGAGGCCGAAAAGATTTGCCATTTCAGAAAATTAATAGCAATAGAACCATCAGAGCGAATAAGAGGAGTAATGACAGATTTACAGAAGTTATTAGAGATGTTTTTGGAAAGAGGGCAGAAATTTTTGTCAATAGGAGAACAAAGGAGGCCAACGCACTTCCTTTTAGTGAAAGTATACTACATGTATATATTTTTTTACATGTCACTACCATTAACGGGCAGTGACCTTTTCAAGGATGGGTCATATTAATGACATCAAAGGAAACCCACATACACTCAATTCTCACTCACCCTAAGGTGAGGGCAGATTGAGGCTTTAAAGAGAGGAAGATTAATACAGCGGGAAAAACAGATGACGGTAGAGAGTTTCACAAAACAAAAAGTGACTGGAAATATATATATATATATATATATATATATATATATATATATATATATATATATATATATATATATATATATATATATATATATATATATATATATATACATACTTTTTTCCCCTTGGACCTTCCTTATTGGAATGGCCACACCCCTTTCAGGAAATCCGCAACGGTCGCCTGCTGCTCCCAAAGGTCTCTCAGAGAGGAGAGGTGATGGAAGGTTCTGTGTTGTATGAGGGAGGGGCATCTAAGAAGAAGGTGTTCTGTTGTCTCTGGTTCTTGCATGCATCTTTGGCATATTGTGGATAGTGTGTTTTGCATCTTGAATCTATGTTTGTATTCTTGTAAGTTAGGGTGGTGGCCTGACCTCAATCTGGATAGGGTAATTTGGGTTCTTGCGTGGTAATGTGTTTCGTGTATTTACTATGACATGGGGTTGTTCGTTGAGTGGGTGATTTGGTTGGTGGATGCTGAGATAATTTTATGTTATGATGATGTATGGGTTTGTTTAGTGAAAAGTTGTTTGCAGTAGGTGGAATGGTTTTGAATATGTTACTGTAGTATTGGGCAGGGGATGATGGGGTAATTTTAGACTGTGTTCAGTGTGGTCTTGTAGGGTATAGTGACATGGATGTGATCGGAAATATTTTTGTTTCTTCGTGTAAATGCTGAGTTAGGATGGTTCTTGTGCAGCCTGTGATAATTCGAAGAGCGGTATTTTGATTTTTTTTGTAATTTCTCTGTGTTTGAGGGTGAGGTGGCCGGGTACCAGGCAGGAGATGCGTAATTAAGTGTTGGTCTGATGAAACTGTTTGTATGCTATGGTGAGGGTGGTTAGTTCGTTACTGAAGTTGTTTTGTGACAGTGTTCGTATGACGTTTAGTTTCCTGTTTGCAATCTTGGTTATGTTTTGAATGTGTTTTGAGAAGGTGAAGTGTGTGTCATATGTGAGGCCTAGAATCTTTGGAAAGGCCTAGAATCTTATCGACATTATGTTTGGAAAGGAATATCTGTATTTCTAAATGTTTTTTGTGTAGGTCATTACTGTTTATCTGAAGAATTTTGTTTTGTGTCTTGTTTTGGTTTATGCTTAGTATGACGAAATTGTTGGGGGGGGGGGGTTGCAGATTGAGCAAGTCCATGTGTTGTTTTGACGAAGTAATGTTTTGAATGGGAAATTTTTGTTTTTGTGGATCCATTTATTGCAGTTTGTACATTTGATAGAAGGGTAATTGTTTTTAATTTGCTTAGTACATATGGGACAAAGGTATCTGATTGGGTCATTGTTTCATTGTTTGGGTGGATATCTCCTGCTTGCTGAAGTAGGAGGGAGGTGGCTGACGAATTGTTACCTCTGCTGTGAATGAAGAAGGATAGTGTAAGTTAGAGGAAAAGGGTGTAAGAAAGCTGGGTCATTTTAGACGGCGGAACAGGGAAGTCCCTTCCGCAATGACTCGCTTCCGCGGGTAGATTTTTTTCGAGCTTTTGCAACATATATATATATATATATATATATATATATATATATATATATATATATATATATATATATATATATATATATATATATATATATGTATATATATATATTCTCTATAAACACCCTATCTTCAACCTAAGAGCCAAAATATTATTACTTTAAAAAGGTAAGAACATAAAAAGATGAAAAGAATAATAAATAACTAAAACTTATTAATTTAAGTATGTTGAAAACCGAGTTTTCGACCTCAACACCCGGAGATCTTTATTCAAGTTATTTGTAGGGAGTGGAGAAAAATAAAGCATCTACTCCAAGACGAAAACTCAAACAATCAAATTTTGTTGGTTCGGAATTTGTACAAAAATTAGCATGAAAATGTTTTTTTCAAAATATTTTTGTAAAACTCCTCATATTAAATTAAATTTTAACTTCACCAGGGAACCGATTAAAATTATCAGTATTTTTAATGATGAAAGATTCTAAAAATTTACTATTATCGTTATTTTGACAAGGAAATAGCAATTTTGCCGAACTCATATCGATTATGTGATTTTTTTTTCCTTTTCTAGGTTGATTCAACACAGAGTTACGATCATCACACCTCAGACTATAGTCATGTTGATAAATACGTCTTTTAAAATCATTAGTTTCTCCATAGTATCTTTCATTACAATTCCTGCAACCTATACTATAGACCCCTGTATTCTCATTTCCATAAGACAAACGTGATTTGGGTATAAATTTTCTTTTTAAAAGTATTAGGGACAGATTATACAAACGATACTCTGATTGAGAAAAGTCTTATAATTATGGAATCAACACGAAATGGAATGATAATTCATTCATTATAAGGTTTTTTTATTCTAAGCATTATTCCCTATTCCATATATTTTCTTCTTAGCTTTATAAAAAGCTTTATTTATAAAGCTATCCAGATAGAAAAAAGATCTGAAAGTTTTTATCATGAAATTTAGCTCATCCCTAAGAGAGGAAAGGAAACAGGTTTTTAATGATCTGATATATTATGATGCAACAATGCCCATTTTTGTTTCATGTTGATACCATAATTAATTATTTAATTAAAAGGCATGATTAAAGACAGGTCAAGATCTCTCTAACTCATACATTTCTTACCCCTGAACTTTTATTCGTATAACATTAATTTATGACGAATCCAAAGCCATGCAGTAAGGAAAATACGTATTATGCATGGTATATAATTTTCAGAATTTTTGTTTACAATTTCGCCCCTCGTTCTTCAATACATTCGTTAAGCCTCTTAACATCATATATCCTTAAAATTTTAATAAGATAAAAAGTCACGTCGTAATTCCTCTAACTCATAACTTGCATAACTTTGTATGCATTTATATCATATGTTCTTCAATATATGCCTAAATACATCATACATCGTCTAACTTTTAACGTATGAAAAAACTCAAAAAGTATATCTCTAAAACATTTTTTAAGGGACTAACTGCTTACGCACAACCTATTATTAACACTGAACATTGTTGTGATCATTCATAACCCTAACACCACCATTTTTGTGGAGCTTAGGGATACCATAGAAATACAGGAATTTACGTATTTCTATGGCATCCCTAAGCTCCACAAAAATGATGACCCTCTTCGTCCCATCATAGCTTGTATTAACAATAATTTTTCGAAACTTAAATGGCTCACCAAATCACTGTCTCCACTGCTGGGTATCATTTCCTCTTCCCACATAAAAACACCCTATATTTTAAAGAAAAAATTGGCAATAGAATTCCTCATAATCACTCCCTTATTAGTTTCGACGTAAAAAACCTATTCACTAATGTCCCCATTCCCCAATTTTTGAATTTTCTTACTCAAAAATTACTCAATACTGAACTCCCCCGTCCCACTTCCCAATTTCATTAAATTAATCGAGATCTGTATG
>SEYY01005890.1:0-20000 GCA_009176605.1 Armadillidium nasatum | reverse complement strand
TATATATATATATATATATATATATATATATATATATATATATATATATATATATATATATATATATATATATATATATATATATATATATATATATATATATATATATATATATATATATATTAACAGAATGCCACCACTCACGGGCAGAGCTTTTTTCAAGGAGTCGGCACACACAAAAGGTCAGGCAAAAAAAAATTTATAAATAATATATATATATATATATATATATATATATATATATATATATATATATATATATATATATATATATATATATATATATATATATTAACAGAATGCCACCACTCACGGACAGAGCCTTTTTCAAGGAGGGGGCACACACAAAAGGAAAAAAACTCGCTCAAGCACAGACCTAACGCACATTCCTCAGGTGGGCACAGACGGAAGCCTTGAAGAGTGGAAGATTAAATACTGGAAAGAAGGAGGCGCCACAACGGGCTAGCTTGGGGTTTTCTACATACGCATAAAATTGGTGCGAAAGTAAGGCACCCCTTGTGCAACGAGGATGACGCAACGGTGGAGGAATGCGAGAGGCCAATTCCCTCGAGCACCTGCCATTCTAGTACCTATTGAAAAGGGATAGTGTGCCAACGTCACGTCACAGAGACCATAGATCAGTAAGATAGAAAAGTATGTCAAAAGTTGACCTCGAGCATCGAAAGGCATACTGGTGATCTGAGAGAAGAGAATGAGACTCCAAATGATCCAGGAAATGAGAGTTGAGGAGAGTCTCAAAAATTTTAGACAGAACTCAAGTGAGAGCTATACGTCGATAGTTAGAATGGTCAGAGCGACTACCTGCACGCTTTCAGTATTGAGGGAAAGCATTAGTCTTAATTAAGGCATAGAGAGTAGAGCTGAACGAGGACAGGGGCCAACTCGGAAGCACACTCCCTCAGAACACGAGGGGGAATGCCATCCAGACCATTGGCCTTCCTGATCCTAGGATCTCATGCACCCGATCATGTGTATATATATATATATATATATATATATATATATATATATATATATATATATATATATATATATATATATATATATATATATATATATATATATATATATATATATATATATATATATATATATATATATATATATATATATATATATATATATATATATATATATATATATATATATATATATATATATATATATATATATATATATATATATATATATATATATATATCGTGCATATATACTGACAAAATTGACCAATTAAAAAAAAAACTGTTTGTGTAAAATTACAATTTAAATTTTTAAGTAGTACAATAAATCGGTATTTAATATTTGCTTCAGAATATAATGTTTTTACTTTCCTGGTTATTTTATTAAATCCTGATTTTTCGTACTGCCTATAACTTTAAATTATTTCACTCAAGTTTGGCTTTTGACTTAGTCAATTTTGCCAGTAAACCCACGATATATATGATTTTCTTTCACTAATATCCTTTACAATTATCTAAATTCATACACTCACATGGATAGTTATTTGCATTTTTGAATCATCTGATTGGTTTAGAAGACAATGGAGTCATGTGATTGGTCGAGAAGATTAGAAGACAATGGAGTCATGTGATTGGTCAAGAAGATTAGAAGACAATGGAGTCATGTGATTGGTTGAGAAGATGATGGGGTCGCAATGATTTATGAGGGTAGAACTTATCATGAGTATATAAATGCATAAATAACCATAGACAAGCACGTAAATAATAAAAACTATAAGGAAAGCAAGAGTGTATTTATTCATAACAGTATTGAACAATCGGCGATACAGTCATTACATATCTTTAACACACAACCTAGATTAAATAATGTCTTTCAACAATAGAAACCAAACTTTATTCAACCTTCTATTAATAATATATTTAAGATTTCATGATTTAACATGGAAAATTAATATGATATGATACGTTTCCTACCTTTCTTAATACATAAGCAACTAAGAAGACTTCAAATAACCTTAGTTTCAACACCAAACACTTTACAAACAGACAAACCTGAAACACTTCAATGCATTAATAATGCAAAAATTTTGAGAACATTTCCAGAAAATAAGTAACCGAAAGAACAAGTAGGTTGTATACGCGCGTATTTTACGTGAGAAGGAGGGGGTGAAGGGAATTGTGGTTGAAGGAAGGGAAATGGAGAAGTTACATATCACTCTGGGGAGAAGTTGAATCCTCAAAATGGGGTCAGGAAGAAAATTAAAAAGGAGTGCTGTGGCTACGCCATCATCACCTAAGAAAGGGGGTGGGGTAGAAGGAAGAGTGAGGTAGATGGTGTAAATCCTTCCGGATGGAGTTGAACCATCGAAAAAGGGTCAGGAAAGTGTCTGAAAAAAATAGCATGTAATGGCTACGCTACCACCCCAAAATAAAAGGTACAACCTTTCAGGAGAGGAGTTCAACCCCTGAAAGTGGTAAGGAAGGAGCTTTGGCTTCCAAAATTGCCGAAAATAGTCTCACGAAAGAACGTGATGGCTGCCTGATCGAGCTAGATTGAAATTGCATCAAAAGCCTTACTATGATATATATATATATATATATATATATATATATATATATATATATATATATATATATATATATATATATATATATATATATATATATATATATATATATATATATATATATATATAGGACCTTGTCACTTTCAAAAAAAATTTAAAATTTTTAAGCTAAAGTCATTGACATTTGCAAAGCAATTTTAAAAAAAAAAAAAAAAAAAAAATTTTTTTTTTTTGTGAAGCTCTATATATATATATATATATATATATATATATATATATATATATATATATATATATATATATTATATATATATATATATATATATATATATATATATATATATATATATATATATAAAAATAATAAAAATATATATATATATATATATATATATATATATATATATATATATATATATATATATATATATATATATATATATATATATATATATATATATATATATATATATATATATATATATATATATATATTAAAATTAAATCATAAAACTATTAAATTCCAACGGCAGTGGGAGAGGTGATAGTGAATTAAATAAATAAAAAAATAAACAAACAATTAACTACTTTCAAAATTATAATTAAGTAATTAGAATTAACTGTTAAGTAAATGATGAGAAAAAGTTTTTTTTATTAAAAAAACATCTTAATTTATGTGATTAAATATTCATAAATATCTTTCAGAAATATTTTGCAAATTTCTTTAAAAATGTTTCCAAATCTTACTTAAGATTATTACTTATTTATAATATATTATTAACTTATTTAATTAATGTTATCAAAACAGGTGTCATTCCAACTGCACCGATCGACTCGGAGAAATTTCATTCAAAAGTTGATTTACATTTGGGACTTCCGCCTTTCAATTACCCAAACGCTGTTCAGTCTCTTGGAGGCATTAAAAAGGTACAGTACACCAACGTTTCTAAATGCATTGTCTCTCTCTATATATATATATATATATATATATATATATATATATATATATATATATATATATATATATATATATATATATATATATATATATATATATATATATATAACGGAGTTGGCATAACTTTTCGCTCCCCATATTAGGAACACATTTCCGTGTCTTTTAATGTGTGGCAGGTCTTTATGCAAATTTTATCTATTGTTATAGTAATCCTTAAGGTTTCTAAACAAAGAATTTATTATTTATATATATGGGCTTTCTCCAAAAGGTTTTTCAACCATTTTTTATAGAGGTGAGAAGAAAATGACATTAAAGGGTAAACATTAATGCATATATTTCGGTAACATGAGACCCATCGTTGGGCTAGTTTTTTTTTTTTATAATGGACCAAACCTCCTCTTTAACCATTTTCACTTTTTTCACTAAATCCTTAATAAAATATTAAATATTTTATGTTTTCTTTTCTTTTTTCTTTTAAAGATTTAGAAAAATATGTAGGAATCAAATGAACGCATGATTTTAATAATAGCTGGTACCTTAGATGGTTTAAGCGCTGCACAAAGTCATCGCAAATTTTTAAATTTTCATTTTTAAAATTTTTTTTAAGTTCAAATAAATATTAAAAATTAACCGCCATTAATCTGGGGATCAGATAGATGTATTTATTTTTGTCTAACTGTCTGTAATTCAATAAAAAAAGTTTGAAAATGATCGTTGGGCTCAGTTTTTTTTTGGCGAATTTTTATGTTTTGAAAGTGCGATTGAGTAAACGTAAAACTCAAAATTTTATTTATAAAATGCCTTCACGTTTGAATGGTCATATCTCAGGAACTATTTTGAGTTAGGAAAAACTAATTTCATATTTGGAATCTGCATATTATTTCCTATAAGAATATACTAAAAGCAAATTTCTAAATTTATTGAAAAAAATTTTATTTGAAGTTGCCGTATATTGCCCAAGGTCATTCGATAGGTGTCACTTGAAAAGCCTTTTTCTCAGGAACCGCTTGGAATTAGAAAAAATTAATTACATATTTGGAATCAGCATATATTTTACTAAAGAATAGATGAAAAAAAAGAAAATTTTTACCCCCAAAAATTTGTGTCCTTATTATGCAAGGTCCCCTTTGAGATTTTTTGAATGGTTATATCTCAGTAACTATTTCGAATTATGGAAAACTAATTGCAGATCTGGAATCTGCGTTTTATTTCCTATAAAACTTTGGAAAAATAATTTAAAAAAAAAAAATAAAAAATTTTCGTTTGAGACCTATTTGCCGACAATTTCAAGGTCATTGACAGGAGCCACTTGGTAAGTCTTTTTCTCAGAAACTGTTCGGAACAATAAAAGACTAAATACAGATTTGGAATCAGCATAGATTTTACCCTAGAACTGCTGAAAAAAATGAAAATATTTCCCCCCAAAAGTTGGGGTCTTTCTATTGGGGGGGTCCCCATTTAAGATTTTTTGAGTGGTCATATCTCGGTAACTATTTGGAAATATGTAAAACTAATTACATATTTGGAATCAGCAGAAAATTTTCTATAAGAATACGGAAAAAGAATTATAGATCTTTAAAAAAAATGTTTTTTTCTGGACAGAGGTAATGTACCGTTTTTCAAGGTCATTCGACAGGGGTCACTTTAAAACTCTTTTTCTCAGGAACCGCTTCGAATTTCAAAAAAATGATTACAGATTTGGAATCGTCATAGATTTTACTATATAATTAATGAAAAAAAAGTTTACTAATAAGTTTTACCCCTAAAAATACGAAAATCTAGTTGGAGCAAGCCCATAAGAATATTGTCATATGAGAAAGCTTTAAACTTACCAATGATAAAAGAGAATACCCCTACTACGTCAGCAGGGCACAAATAGAATGAGTTTTAAATAAGAGCTGGAAGTGGCAGTTGGGCGTTCGCTTTATGCACGGGGAGATAAAATTATCTCTGATGTCGAGTCCAACGATTAAAAAATTATCTGTAATTTAATAGAGCAATTAATAGTGTCCATCATCATAAGATAATATTGCAAGCTATCAGAATTATTTGTATTATTTTAACCATTTAAAAAATATCCTTTAATCAATTGTTTGCTTGTGACTTTTGCCCAATTTAATTGCATCTTAATAAAGGATTAATCGGTTTGGTTTAATTACCTAATTAATTAAAGCAGTGATGACCCAGAGTGACAGGCGTCATCCCAACTTTCTGATTAATAAGCATTATTAATATTTAATAATAATGGAAAAAAATCAAAAACAAGAATAACAATAACAAAAACGATTTCGAAGAAAAAGAGAATTTTTATGAGTCGAACTCAGAGGGGGTAAAGCAGTACTCTCTATCCCAAGTATAAGAGAAGGAAAGGGGATAAAGGAAACTTTAAGGAAACAGACAAAAATGAACCTTAAGGGAAGCAGCCGCATCTTTTTCGCCGAACAACGGAAAACAAAGAAATGAAGAACGAGCTCACTTGCCTCCCATAGAACAGAGGGAGACTTGGAGGCTGTAGGAAAGAAATTTGGGGGAGGAAGTCATTCCCACTCGCAACCCGCGAAACCTACAAACCCCATTCTGGAGTCCGACTTTCAAAGAAAGAAGGAAGGGAAAAGGAGAAGTAGGAAAGAAAAAAGAAATAAATAATTGGTGTAAAGGAAAAAAAATTTACATACATGAATAAATAAATCCTTGGTTTATGTTAATTATGATTTGTAAAGTAAATTATACTACTAATACTACTACCACTAATAATAATAATAATAATAATAATAATAATAATAATAATAATAATAATAATAATAATAATAATAATAATAATAATAATAATAATAAAAATAATAATAATAATAATAATAATAATAATAATAATAATAATAATAATAATAATAATAATAATAATAATAATAATAATAATAATAATAATAATAATAATAATCATAATAATAATAATAATAATGATGATAATAATTTTAAGGATGAAAATAATGATAATAATAATAGTGATTATAATAATAATAATAAAAAAATGAAAGTGTTAATAATAATAGTGATAATAAGATTAAAATAGTGATAAGTAAATATGATAATGTTAATAATGGTAGTAATAATAATAATAATTTTAAAAATGAAAGTGATGATAATAATAATGATAAAAATAATACTTTAATACTTTAATCCCTTTTAAGCCCACCTACTTTCGGTTATGACGTCATTCACGTCTACGCATGTTCACACGTACACGCACACACCTTACCCTGTGACGTCATTGCACGGGTCAGCACGAGACTATAACATCATTTATTCACCATTTTTTTCACTATCATGTGGTTTTCAACTTCGTAGATTTTCTCTTCACCACGTGATTCCTAACTGCCATTTTAGATATGTCCGCGATCTTGGATTTAGTATCCGCCATCTAGGATTTGGTACCCACCATCTAGGATTTATGTCCGAAATATTGAATTTTCCAAACACGTGATTTTCATTTCCATAGATTTTCTTAAATGGTTTCCCCCATCTTGAATTTGAATTTCCTCACCATTTCTCTATTGAACACGTGGAATCCTCCATCTTGAATTTAAATTTGCATTTTCCCATTTTTCTTGATCACGTGGTTTCCGCATTCTTGAATTTCATTTTGAATTCTCACGCAATATTTTCTTGTCCACTGCACCATCTATTGAGAGAAAATCAAACCTAAAACTATTGTGAGACCAGAATTCAAAACCTAACCCTTCAAACTTGAATTACATCACGTTATCACTGCACAAACCGGATCATGCCTTGGAATGAGCGAATTGTTATATGCACGTGTAACGTTTTCCTTTCCTCTTACGACTTTGAAATCGATATCATTTTATTAATTGAATAATAATAATCAATTGTTACATAACAATTATTTATTTATGGTTATTACGTAATATTTACATTTGAGTCATTTAATGTGAATATGGACTTCTCTACTCCGTACACATGCACGCACACACATACAATATATTCTAAACTAACAACGTTTTCTATTCATATCTTAATTTTTTAATTAACACAATACCTGCGAACATTGGCATACAATATACAAAATATTGTATAATAATTTAAATAATTTTGTATAACTACTGTCTTCAAATGGATTTCTTATCATTTTTCTTTTATTTTTATTACCATTGTTACAAAATAAATATATAATCACAGTTATTGAGTAATAACTTTACATAATAATGATTATATATTCACAGTTGTTACGTCATCGAAGGCTTTTTAACGTAATATTTTGCACCACATTTAAGTCATCGATTATTTCGAATGTTTAATAACATAATAATTATATAATCGCTGTTATTAATTGATATTATACATAAAAATTATGTTATCGCTCCTACCAAATGCAATATTTACCCCCACCTTCTCTCACAGAAACACATACACACATACACAAGTATATACAAACACTCACAGCTACATCAATGACGTCACTATGCTACCCGCATTCTTAAAATTGTCATGGAAAAACAACTCCAGTAGTATCCTAATCGCAGTACTTTGAATTTTTCTCTACTTCTTTGCTCATGCACTCTTTGTACCACAGAACCAGATTATACTCTTTCGATTACATCGTATGAATTATTAATTTACCTCTGATATTCATACCTACACCACCGCTTATAACCTCTGAATTATTACTTTATCGATTTTTTTAGTTGTTTGTTTATTTTTTTATTTATTTTTTAATTATTTTTTATTTTTATTTTTTTATTATTTTTGTTTCTTTTAATTTTTCCTTTTCTTATTTTTTCTAATTTTTTCCTGAAATTTATATTTTTATTTTCATTTTTAATTTTTAGTTTTATTTCTTATATTATTTTTATTTTTTAAATTTATATGGATATTTTATACCCTGATGCTGTAAAGCACTTCAGCATGTATGAGGGTTGGTTTACACACACACACACACACATAAAAATACACATATCCATACCCGTATATACATTCAAACACCCATGTGCCACGTAGATAAAGCATGAAATTTCAAGAATTCATAAACCGAAGTAAACACATTTTCATTTATTATATATTCACTAACAATAAAATCATTAAGAAATAATTTTTTAATATTAAATATATTTACAATCTTATTAAATATAAATTGCATATATTGTGACGTCATACATTTTCTTTATTACTATGTCTTTGAGTTATTATAATCATTAATTTTTGTTTGTGACGTGACGGCCATGAATTCTTGTGACGTCATACCTTTGGAGATTTTGCTTTCAAGTCCTGACGTGGAAATGTTTATTCCCTAAACTAAGTAACGTCATTGGGCTTATTATTTTCCCTATGTTTAACATGCTTTTATATTTGATGAAAGTTAATACAATAGAAACATTTGGTTTCCGCCATCTTCGATCTCTGTTCACGTGGTTTTTATCACCTTAGAATTTCTCTTGACCCCGTGTTTTCCTTACTCCAATATCCAATTCTTATTCATTACTCACGAAATTTATGTACTATTATTTACTTTAACTCACTGCACCCAAATGAGGCATTATGTCTGTAACATTATGATGTGATTGATATTTGTATCGTTTCCCATCAATACCTAATATTTCATGTTTATGACTCATCTCAGGTGAAGTTTAGCATAATCATGCGTTTACTGTATTAATTCACTTCGTATCTACTACGTCATTCTATATCAATACTTATTTTATTAGAAATAAAAATTCTTATTACATAATAACCCATTACTTTAATATGGTTTTATATATTACATTTTATGTATTATTTTAAATAATGCATCTATAATTTCCATTTCATGACTATTTCTTTAATAGCAAAATGATATCATACACATATTCTTGGATATTCATCCCATTCTATTCAAGCTGAAACTCGTTTTAAAACTTATTTCACATCAACATTTTCTCTATTTCTATCAAGCTAAAACTTTTTAAAACTTATTACACTTATTAGTTAGAGAGTTTCTAACGTTTTTAAACTTATTACTCTTATTAGTTAGAGAATTTTTAAGCTCTAACTTTTTTAAACTTATTACACATTACATTTTTTATATTTCTTTCAAGTTGTAACTTTAAAAATTTGCTCATACCTTTCAATGATAAATTATTTTGTATCTCTTAAAAAATTGTAAAAACTTTTGTAAAACAATTCACTTCTTAAAAATTTATTGTTATTTATGGGGCTAAAACACTGAATCATGTAATGCGAATAAGGACTCTTCTACTCCTTACAAATGCACATATGTACACACATACACACATAATATATTCTAAACTAACACCTTCTTCTTCACATTGTTATAACTTCAATAATTCTTTATTTTTCTTTTCTATTCATATTTTCTTAATTTTTAACGCAATACATGCAAATATTTACATACAATACCTAAACAACCTCATAAACATGTGCACACACACTCATGATATAAATAAAATATAAACGACAAAGAAGTGTTCGATAATTTTTATAATTTCACAGACGTCATAATGTATTGAGTGATGAGATGCAATATACTACTTTTATATTTAATATATGTTACTTTGAATTATCAGGCAGCCATTTAAACTCTTAATATACAAATAATTGTATACAACGCTTAGTTCCCTTGCTAGTCTCTTTTATATATTTAATAAATATATAGCCGATATAGAGATGCCAGATACTCCTTTATCTACAATAGTTAACATACATCTAAACATTATCCAGTAAGTACGTACAAAATAAACGTTTATGTGACGTCATAACCACATGGATGATTTTTGTTTCATAGCTAAACAATACCCAGATCTTTATATTACCTGTTTATAAGTCATTCTTGAAATTTTAAACAAATACTCTCTTCACCACATCCATCTTATTTTTCCTTTATTCATGACGTCATCATCACATGACATTTTACTCACCGACAAATATCAAGGTCTGAATCATCAACTATTTTCATCATGAATAGCATCACATGTACCCTTATTATATAAATGTAGCTTTAAATCATTACATTTTTACAGAAGTGTATGCATACCTCGTTAGAAATTTCAAAACAGGGAAAGATGCGAATACATAATATAGTAAACCATCATGCATTTTTTTCTCAAAGCAAATTGTATTCATATACTCAGAGTATCTGTACCTGATTTGTACCTGTGATGTCGCACTATAACTTCATATAACTCAAATCTCATGATATATATATATATATATATATATATATATATATATATATATATATATATATATATATATATATATATATATATATATATATATATATATATATATATATATATATATATATATATATATATATATATATATATATATATATATATATATATATATATATATATATATATATATATATATATATATATATATATATATATATATATATATATATATATATATATATATATATATATATATATATATATTGTTGCGTCGCGACCATAAATTCTTGTGACGTGATACCTTATTTTTAAGCGTATTGCTTTCAAGTTCTCACCTGAATTACAAGTTTTGGAACTAATTTATTTTTCTTTACAAAGTGATGTCATTGGATTTATTTTTTCCCAATTTTTAACATGTCTATATTTACTGAAATAAACATAAATAATCGAGTGTCTGTGACGTCATAACCACGTAATATTAAGTAAATGGTGTCTTCACTCGTATAAAAAACCATTTATTATGTTATAATTTTTATTTATAAATACATAAAGTATTGTTAAAACGACGTTTTTGGTAATAATCACTTGGGTCAGGTACGATAAACGCGTGGTTATACGGAAAATGTAAATGAGGTTGACCAAAACCGTGAAAAAATCAGGAATTGTTGGATTACGTAGTAATCAGTCACGTGGTTATTACTTCATTGACACATGGTCTCCTCTAGAACTTTGATTATAATGAATTAAAGTAAATAAGCATGTAAATGTATTGAGTCAAAAACAGGAAATATCAGGAATTGATTGCATTTACTATAATCAAAGTTCTGGAGGAGACCATGTGTCAATGAAGTAATAACCACGTGACTGATTACTACGTAATCCAACAATTCCTGATTTTTCACGGTTTTGGTCAACCTCATTTACATTTTCCGTATAACCACGCGTTTATCGTACCTGACCCAAATGATTAATACCAAAAACGTCGTTTTTAACAATACTTTATGTATTTATAAATAAAAATTATAACATAATAAATGGTTTTTTATACGAGTGAAGACATAACTTACTTAATATTACATCTTATAATTTTCATTTCATGGCTCTATTTCTTTAAAAACCCAATGATGTAATGCACACGTTCTTGGATATTCAATCCTTTTTCTTCAAACCAATTATTTTTAAATGTATTCTATATTACATTTTTTCTTTGTTTTTTTCGAGAGATAACTTTTAAAAATTATTTTAAAACTTATTACACATTTCATTTTCTATATTTCTTTCAGACTACAATTTTTATTCCTATTTCATATTACAATATCTATATTTGTTTTAAGAGATAACTTTAAAATTTATTTTCAAACCTTTCAATAAAAATTATTTTATATCTCTTAAAAATAGAAAAATATTTTGTAAAACAATTTCATTTATTAAAAATTTATCGTTATTTTTGAGGCTAACACATTTAATTATGTAAAAGTGTATAAAGGCTCTTGTGCTCCTTATAGCGAGAACACACACACACATACAATCACATTCACTATAACACTATGATGTCATCCATCTACCATCTTAAATTTCTGATCTTGTGGTCTCCGCCATTTTGATCACGTGGCTTCTGTCATTTTGAATTTCAGTACAATTGGATTTCATTATCCAAAGATTTTCTCTTGACCATTTAGTTTCACGAACATATTTTCAGATCACATGTTTTTCAGCACAGCCATCGTATTTTTTTCTCTCAAATAGAGAAAAATATTGCAATTTAATTTTCTCATCATCATTCTTCTCATAAGTGCCATAAGCATTACCTCAAATTCATTATTCACCATGTTTTATACCTTACAGAGTAAATATTTCTTTTCGTGAACATATTTCAAAAGTAAGGTAACATATTAAAGTATATTTCTCACTCGAGGTGCTCAAGAACTTACATAGATATCATTTTAGAACCTCAATTCAGAGATTTAAGACATATTGGCAGAGAATAAGAGATAAAATACCATCTAAACGCAAAATTATCTTTCCTGAGCCCCTCGAATGAGATATATACATAAATAAAATCAATATGATAAAAAAATGGCTGACGTACGACGTCATTGTCTCGTGCTGGCTCGTGCCTTGACGTCACAGGGTAAGGTGTGTGTGTGTGTGCATATGCGTATGTGCACACGTGAGTGACGCTATCACAGAGAGTGCCTACATCCTGATTGATCACGGATGTAGCCAATGAGGCATCGAATGTGTTCGGATGTTTCCAGGTGTGTTGCCAGATGATGCCTTACCATCATGCCAGCAGTCTCTGGCACTGGCACTCCCCTCATGACAAGTGGTCTAACCAAGGGTGCACTGCTTGAAAGTGCTGGAAGTTTTTCCAAAATGCTTGTAAAAGCTCGAAAGGTTCGCATTCAGGATATTAATATTATTCTCTTGCACTATTATTTGAGTGACATGAGTGTTAAATAAGGGATGGCACGTGCCTGACGGCACGTAGAAAGGGAAAATGGACGGGCTTAAGGGATTAAAGGAATTTAAAGGTAAAAATGGGGAAATTAAGGGATTAACAAAATTAAAGAAATTATCCGGATTAGTTATTGAATTTTCCGATTAATCGGATTAAAAATTTCTCATGAAAGAGCGTGGGGGCCAATTTACTCTCACTTGGCATTGGCACTCACATTCGTTTCCCGTCCCTTGGCACTAACACTCCCATCGTATCCCCTCGCTTGTCACTGACATTCCACTTCGTTTCCATTCGCTTGTAACTGACATTAGTACTTCTTTGAAAAGTCTGGCTCTACTATATATATATATATATATATATATATATATATATATATATATATATATATATATATATATATATATATATATATATATATATATATATATATATATATATATATATATATATATATATATATATATATATATATATATATATATATATATATATATATATATATATATATATATATATATATATATATATATATATATATATATATATATATATATATATATATATATATATATATATATATATATATATATATATATATATATATATATATATATATATATATATATATATATATATATATATATATATATATATATATATATATATATGAATTCAATTGTTCCTGTGGCTCACAAGACGCCTATGTAGGTTTCACAATAAAGCGATTAGGACTCGCGCGTATGATAACATGGGTGACAGCCCGAGCACATTTGCCTCCTTATCATCCAAACTCCCCTCTGCCATCCGTTCACACACTCTTAGATGCCATACTCTCATCCTTCTGAATAAATTTAGAATACTCTTCCAAAACCAACAGGCTAGACTTGCATATTTTAGAATCCTTTTACATAAACAAATGTAGCCATCACTAAACTCGGACTCTTCTTCATACCCCTTATTCATTGTTTAATCTTCTTGCGTTATTTACCCATCAATACAATATTTAAAAGTTGCAACCAACGAACGTAATTACAAAATTTAGAACCAGCTTAACATTAATCCCAATTTCTGTTCAGTGTAATTTATTACATTAACATAGTAACAAGTAAGTTTTCTACATGGCATTTTAATTATTTCCATATTACTGTCTTTATATATATATATATATATATATATATATATATATATATATATATATATATATATATATATATATATATATATATATATATATATATATATATATATATATATATATATATATATACTCCGGTGGGCAAAGGCCAAAATGCCTACCAAATTCCACCAGAGTTGGAAAAATCTCATCATGGTCGAAGAAGGCCAACATGTCCAGATACACGGCGTTTGAAAGTATGCAAGTCAAAGGAAGTTGGGAAAACATATATACGGAGTGTGCCCCAGACTTTACCAGTAGAGTTTATGTAAGATTGAGCATAGCGGTTAAGTCTGGGGTCTGAGAGTTAGACATAGAAAGGATGAGACTGTGTAGAAAGGCTTATCGCACGTTCTCTGCTCAATGGAGGAGGTATGCGACGAGAGAGTTCAGAAGAGCAGTGTCCGTTGTAATAACGATAGTAAAGGGAGAGTGAAGCAACAATTCGACAGGCAGAAAGAGATTGAAGAGAGTTAGTAAGAGCAGGAGAGTTGATGAGACGAAAGCCCTAGACTCCACCTTCTCTAGGAGAGCTGTATGAGTGGAACCACCCCAGATGTGCGACGCATACTCCATACAAAGGCGAACATCACCCCTATACAGAGCAAGCAACTGGGGTGGCGTGAAGTAACTATGAAGGCGCCTCAGAACACCCAACCTCTTAGAATCTTATTTAGAAAGAGAAGTAATGTGATCTTTCTAAGAAAAATCACGAGAAAAGGATACGCCAAGAATAGTAAGAACAGAAGAAGGTTTGAGTTGTGTGTTTTCGAAGAAGATATCATAGTTGTGTGGAAGATTGGAGTGGAGAGATGGAGGAATTGAGTTTTTAAGGCATTGAAAACAACCATGTTTTCTCTGCCCCAATTTGAAATACGTGAAAGATCAGAGATTAGTTGCTCCAAGGCTACCTTTCTCGAGTCTATCAACTGCTGTTTGGTGGGACGTTTTCCAAACTGAAAGGAGTAATGAAGGGTGGAGTCATCAGCATATTAGTGAATAGGTGATGAGGTAATAGAGAGAAGGTTATTAATGAAAAGCAGAAAAAGTGTTGGGGATATTACAGATCCTTGAGGAACACTACTATTAATAGATTTAAAGGAAGAACGGTGGCCGTCTACAACAGCTGCTATAGAACGACCGGAAAGGAAATTGGAGAGAAGATCACAGAGAGAAGGATAGATACCGAAAGAGGGAAGTTCAGAAATCAAAGCTTTGTTCCAGACTCTATCGAAGGCTTTCGATATGTCCAGCGCTACAGCAAAAGATTCACCGAAATGCCGAAGAGCGTATTTATTGTATCTAGTGTATTTATTGTAAATATTTTAACTTTTGTTTATACTATTATTAAGGTTGCAATCACAAATATTATTGCTATTTTTATTTTTTTATTATTATTATTATTACTATTATTAATATTAGTTTTTTTACACGTAACCACCGCTCACGGGCAGAGCCCTATTCAAGGAGGGGGTTTCTTAATAATAAAGGGGAAAAAAAATCCAACAAGTCCTTCCTAACGCAAATTTCTCAGGTGATCACAGACGTGGATTTTAAAGTAATTGAAATTAAATTTATCAGCGGAAGATGGGAGATAATTTCGCAAAACATAAGTGGCTGGAAAGAAGGAGGCGTCACAGCCGACGAGCCTGGAGTTGCAAGTCTCCATACAAAATAAATGTGCAAACAATGCACTCCTTGTGCTAAGAGGACGTCATAACGGTGGAGGTTTATGAGTGGTCAGTTTCCTCGAGGATTTTCCGCTGCAGTACCTATATAAAAGAGACAAGGCACCAACGTCACGTCGCAAATATAAAGATTCAAGTGAATTTGTAAAAGCTGAAGAGTTTATAAATCTTTTAGCTTTTGAATCAACCCTATCCAAAAGACGGTTGAAATTTGAGCCACCCCTGATATAAGAGCAGTACTACATACAGGGGCGGAAGAGACCCTTGTATAATTGGAGTAACTGCAAAGAAGAAGAAAATTCTCGCAGTCTAAGCAGAACTTTTAGCTTCTTTGAGGCCGCCCTTGCAACCATTGTGATGTGAAGTTTAAATTGTCAGCAGGAGAGACGGGAGAATCGTCGATAGAGATATAAAAGTTGGAGGTGAAATTTCGAGAAAATGAGTTTTAAAAGAGTTGAATTTCACAAGGAAGAGACGACCCCACTGGGAAATTCTATCCAGATCTGTAAGAATGGAATCGGAAAGACGAAGACGTGAGGCATCTTTAGAAGCAAAGGAGAGGGGAAAATTTGAAAAGAGTAGAAGAATGGAAGGTCGAGTCATCGGCATATGAATGTATAGGGTTAGATGATCAACTGAGATCATTAATGGAAGTAGGAAAAGAGAAGGAGACAAGACAGAACCCCGAGGAACACAACTACTGACAGAAAAGGAAGAAGAAGTCATCCATCAACAACAACCGCAATGGAAAGATTAGAAAGAAAACTAGAACATAAGTAAGCAAAGAGAAGGAGGAAACCCAAAGGAAAGTAGTTTGGAAAGCAGTGTTGAATGCGATACCCGGTCAAATGCCTTAGACATGTCAAGCGCCACCATGCAAGTCTCCCCATATTTCCTAAGGGCAGAAAACCATAAATCTGTGAGATAGGAAAGTATATCACCAGTAGACCTCGGACGTCGAAAACCAAACTTTCTATCAGAAAGAAGTCAATGTGATTCCAGATGATCCAAGAAATGAGAGTTGAGAAGGGTTTAAAAGATCTTAGATAGAATACAAGAGAGAGCTATAGGGGGGTAGTTATAAGGATCAGAGCGGCTACCCTTCTTCGGAACAGGCTGGACCTATGCGCGCTTATATCACTGAGGGAAAGAACTAGTATTGAGGAATAAAGAGAAAAATTGAACGAGGGACGGAGCCAGCTCAGAAGAGGAACGTCATCCGGACCGCTTGCCTTCTTTACATTCATAGATCTCAGAAACCCATGCACTTGATCAAAGGTAATCACATGTAAAGGCATGGGACGTCTGATAGGAGAAGAAGTTGGAGGAGGATTGCTGCAGTCATTCAGGGTTGAATTAAAGGAGAACAGGAGAACGAAAAGATTAACCTTTTCAGTTGGAGTGCTAGCAACAGGGCCATCAGAGAGAATAAAAGGAGGAAAGGAAGATTTACAGAAGTTGTTAGAGATATTTTTGGCAAGAGGCCAGAAAGATTTATCAGTAGGAGAATAAAGGAACTCAGCACACCTTCTTTTGGTGAAAGTCCCCTTTGCTCGTCGAAGAGTTTTCCTGCATCAATTAGGAGTTAAATGAAAATTAGCAAGAGTGATTGGAGAAGGAGAATTTTTCAACTCTCAAGACGCGATGTCTCTAGCCTGTATGGCACGAGAACAAGCGCAATCATACCATGGATTCTGAGTAGAGAAAGATTTAGATGAAGAAGAGATGAACCTGCTTATCCCATCAACCATTAGAAATCGAAGCGTCTTCAGAGACAAAACAGTCCCTCCAGGGTTAGTTAGCGCAGAAGCAACGCAATGCCCTCCTAGTTAACCTGATCAAAGTGCCACCATAGTATAAGTATTGCTGCCACAAGATTTCACACTGGAGTACCTATGCTCACACAACCTTCCCCCTTCTTCACATGTACCCTAAAAATTTACAATGGCTTAGATTTACATATCAACTATTTAATAAATTAAAAAATGGCCAAACATAAATCTGCCTTTGAGAATCCAAAGGGGGCGGTTTCCAAATATAGTCCCTCGACTTGCCAAGGTGCACGGTTTTCTTTTTTCATTATTGTATAACATTCTCAGTCTTTTGTTTTCTCTTCACTTTGTCGAACATCACCTCTCTTCTTCTAGACCTCATTTCTTGTAACTTGTTCTTAACTGAAACTCAGGTGTCTGAGTGCTCTGACAGCAAACCCTACTATGTTTCCTCCTACTGTCTCTTTCCTCAATTTTCAGTCAAAGGCGAATGTTGCGCATATGTGCGCAATGATGTTGTCTGGTCTCGTGTCTCTAATTTGAAGTTTTCTGAATTCTCTACTTTATGGCTTAAACTTTCTTGAAGCTCTACAAAGTTCCTTTGTTCTGTCTGCTTATTTCCTTACACTACAAACTGTCTAAAATTCTTCGATTATTTATCTTAACTCCAAAATTGAACACATTCTTTCTTCGCCTTTCTCCGAAATATATATATATATATATATATATATATATATATATATATATATATATATATATATATATATATATATATATATATATATATATATATATATATATATATATATATATATATATATATATATATATATATATCAGAGGTGGGCGCGCAAATTTTAAAATTTAAAGCGCAAACGCAAAAGCGCAAATTTGAAAAACTTAGTCCGCAAATGCAAAAGCGCACATTTTTTCAAAAATTTAGTCCGCAAATGCAAAAGAGCACATGTCCGCAAATAATAAAAAATTTTAAATTTTATTTGAAAGATGAAAATATATAACAAAAAATGAGAAAGAATTTATTATTATTTATTCAGCCATCTATGATCTCTTCCTCCTCGTAGCTCTCCTCTTGCATTCTGAAAAGGGTCATATTCCCTTTCATGAAAATAAATTTTTCAAAATTGCTGAATGCCATGGCTGCCCTCTTTGGTCTTAGAATGTCAGAGCCTTGACTAAACAACTCTCTCCACGGCGCTGAGCTGGGTAATGGGGTATTATACTTCATAAACAAGTCCACCCAGACCTCTTGGTATTCACACGGAAAAAGGTTCCTAGTGAGAGGGGTATTGTGGTGAATATATACTGCATCCCAGCTATCTAAGGTTTGTCACAACTTCTCCTCCAGAGGTGTCTACTGGATATATGGGTCCTTCAGTTTCTGAAAAATTTAGAAATGGATATCAAGAACTCAAATCTTTTTAAGTTTCATTTGAACATTATGTCAGTGTATTATGAATATATATATATATACACACACACACACACACACACATATATATATATATATATATATATATATATATATATATATATATATATATATATATATATATATATATATATATATATATATATATATATATAGTACAAGAGATGCTTAAAGTTTGTTCTAAATTATAAAAATAGCTCACCTTAAATGGGTCCATTCCAGATTCAGTCCCATCACCTTCAGTGCCTTGATGTGGAGGAGTAAAATTCGATGCAATATTACACTTTATTTCCTCCAATATCCTCGTCTTGACAGCTGGATACTTCCCTCATTTAACCTATGTGCCACTCCTAGTTTTAAGTGAGGGTGCAGAACTGTTGCCATAAGCAAATCACAATCATCAAAAATCCTGCTGAACCTCTGTTCAAATCCCTTTTCTTTCCCTTTGTTTGCCTTTGGCTGCTTTAGTAAGTAGTTGACTAAGTTTTTGGCATAGTTAAATTTTTTCACCTCTCGTTGCAATTCCACGAGTTTGTCCTTGAGGAGGAAGAGGTTAGGCAATAGAACCCCCGCGTACGCATTCTTCTCATCCTGCAACACATCCAACCTAACAGCAATAGGCGTAATTATTTCGACGTACCCGGCAATTACCTCCTTGTCAGTTTAATTAAATATTGGAAGACAAGGCTTTTGTTCCATACAAATGCTATTGATTTGTGCCATGCTACCATCAAGGTTCTTAAGCAAGTCTTTCATAGAATC
>SEYY01005889.1:7500-22500 GCA_009176605.1 Armadillidium nasatum | reverse complement strand
GTAAAGATGAAATCGAAAGTTTCTGAATCACAAAAAAATATTATTCAAATATTTGTTAACGTTACTTCCCACTGTGTCTAAAAAGACACGCGGTAAAATAACACCCTATAAAATTTATTTCACTAATAAAATTTTCGTTTTCGCCTTTTCAGCATACAGTACAATTACTAATAAGTTAAAAAAAATAAAAAGTAACTTTTCCAAACATATAAATACCCCAAAAAACACTTACAAGTCAATGCATGTCAGCACCCAAGCTCATCAAAAATTTTGCTACTGAAATTATTGCATGTAGAAACGAAAACTAAATAAATTTAAGGAAAATATTGCCATAAATCGCTAGAAGAATCATTCTTTAGAATAAACATTCTTACCAAATGGAAAAAAAAATTAAAACATGTTATTTTTTAAATATTTTATGAGGTCATGTTTTTCGTGTCTAAATAGACACAGTGGGCATTAATGGGTTAATTAAGTTTAAAACGGTTAAAGCACTGCAAGAATCATTTATTATTATTATTATTATTATTATTATTATTATTATTATTATTATTATTATTATTAGAACATCGTAAGCTGTAATTAGCTTTTCTCTTACGATGCAGGTTCCGGCCTTGGCTTCGAGTCTTGGTTTTCAGTTTTGGCTGAGAGTTTTGAATTGCCAGTTTTGACTTATAGATTTTGACTCCGGTTCTTGACTTGGAAGTTGGTGGCGGCTTCAACGGCCTTTTTTGAATCCCGATTTTCGACTCCCGATTTTTGACTCACGAGCAGATTTTGGATGGTGGATTTTGCTCCAACTATCGTTACATGATCTAAGATTATAACACCATCATTGGATACGATTTGGATTCTGGAATTCGTTGTCACGGCTGGTATTCGAAAATAGATTTATTTCAGAAATCTGTCTACAACGATATCTGTGTTTTGAAGCAGAGGACTTTCCGGACGAACTGAAGTAGTAACAGGACACGTCTGCAGTTACGAATTGCACACATATTTGTCAATAAAAGTATCTTGTATCAGTATTAAAAAAAACATATTTATTGATTAGGTAATATTAGTTAGGATTAGTGCTAGGTTAGTTAAAGGTAGATATTCTTAAATAAAATCTTTAAAAAAGTTTAAGTAATTTTATATTCTGTAAATTATATATTCCTGAAGTAATTTATATACATTATATACTTAAAGAAAACTGTACTTGTGTTTTCCTCTCTTGTAGCTTGGGTGTCGTTGGAAAAGTTGAACCTTATAAATTCGTTAATGGATGCCTCAAAACACCATCAATTGAGATAAACAATCCGTTACAATATATATATATATATATATATATATATATATATATATATATATATATATATATATATATATATATATATATATATATATATATATATATATATATATATATATATATATATATATATATATATATATATTATATATATATATATATATATATATATATATATATATATATATATATATATATATATATATATATATATATATATATATATATATATATATATATATATATATATATATATATATATATATATATATATATATTTGCTGATATTGGACAGTCAGGTATTTTGAAATTTAAGAATAAAATCTTAGGAGGTGCTCACCAAGGTAGAGGCAAGAATTTCTATGATGCAACGGAATTTGGTTTTACAATACAACTGTCCTTATTCAGTATAAAAGAAAAGTACTCTTGTCATCATCTGTTTACTAACACAGATTGATTTAAGATGCTATAAATTATTACTCTTGTTGAGGTGTATAGGTAACACTTGTAAGATATATAAAAAGATAAATTATTCCAGATTCTATATTTTGCCAGCACTTTCAATAAAATATTCAAAGAAATATGAAATAGATTTTAAAACATGCAACATTTATTAGCATAAGAAAATATACGGCTAAAATATAGGTAAGTAGTATAGAAATATTTAATATAAAATTTTTATTCCCTCAATATAAAGTGCCGATTATTCTGATCTGTCTAAAAACTCATAGTTTTAAATATTAATAAAACACTCAATTTGATTTATCTAAGAAAAAAAAGAAAAAAAAAACATAAATGAATATAAAAAGGGAAAACAAAAATTATAAAACTTTTCTCTAAATATAAATTCCCATATACATATATATATATATATATATATATATATATATATATATATATATATATATATATATATATATATATATATATATATATATATATATATATATATATATATATATTTTTATGTCTACTCCGGTGGGCAAAGGCCAGAGGCCTACCAAATACCACCGGAGTTGGGAAAGATCTATTATCATGGTCGATGGTGGCCGACGTGTCCAGACACACGGCGTTTGAAAGTATGCAAGTCAAAGGAAGTTGGGAAAACAGATGAAGGGAGTGTGTTCCAGACTTTACCAGTAGAGTATATGTAAGACTGAGCATAGCGGTTAAGTCTGGGGTCGGAGAGTTAGACAGAGAAAGGATGAGAATGTATAGAAAGGCGTGTCGCACGAGCTCTTCTCAATGGAGGAGGTATGCAACGAGAGAGTTCAGAAGAGCAGTGTCCGTTGTAATAGCGATAGTAAAGAGAGAGTGACGCAACAATTCGACGGGCAGAAAGAGATTGAAGAGAGTTAGTAAGAGCAGGAGAGTTGATGAGACGAAATGCCCTTGACTCCACCTTCTCTAAGAGAGCTGTATGTGTGGAACCACCCCAGATGTGCGAAGCAAGCATACTCCATACAGGGACGAACAACACCCCTATACAGAGCAAGCAACTGGGGTGGCGGGAAGTAATTCTGAAGGCGCCTCAGAACACCCAACCTCTTAGAAGCTTGTTTAGAAAGAGAAGTAATGTGATCTTTCCAAGAAAGATCACGAGAAAAAGAAACACCAAGAATATTAAGGACAGATGAAGGCTTGAGTTGTGTGTTTTCGAAGAAGATATCATAGTTGTGTGGAAGATTGTGTCGAGTGGAGAGATGGAGGAACTGAGTTTTTGAGGCATTGAAAACAACCATGTTTTCTCTGCCCCAATTTGAAATACGGGAAAGATCAGAGGTTAGTTGCTCCAAGGCTACCCTTCTCGAGTCTATCAACTGCTGTTGGGTGGGACGTTTTTTCAAAATGGAAGGAATAATGAAGGGTGGAGTCATCAGCATAGGAGTGGATAGGAGATGAGGTGATGGAGAGAAGGTCATTCAATGAAGAGTAGAAAAAGTGTTGGTGATAGTACAGAACCCTGAGGAACACCACTGTTAATAGATTTAAAGGATGAACGGTGGCCGTCTACAACAGTTGCTATAGAACGACCGGAAAGGAAATTAGCGAGAAGATCACAGAGAGAAGATATATATATATATATATATATATATATATATATATATATATATATATATATATATATATATATATATATATATATATATATATATATATATATATATATATATATATATATATATATATATATATATATATATATTATATATATATATATATATATATATATATATATATATATATATATATATATATATATATATATATATATATATATATATATATATATATATATATATATATATTTCGATTAACATACCCTTAGATAAGATCAACCAAAAGATGTTTTCAAAACACAATGTTTGTTCACAAAACTTCATAGATAGTTTTACATACAATTTATAGTTTGTAATGAATAAGATTTATTTTGGACTGCAAATAGAAAAACAATTGATATTTCATAAGAAAAAAATAACAAACACTCCCTTTCACCTACACACTCACAAATATATATACATATATATATAGTATATATATATATATATATATATATATATATATATATATATATATATATATATATATATATATATATATATATATATATATATATATATATATATATATATATATATATATATATATATATATATATATATATATATATATATATATATATATATATATATATATATATATATATATATATATATATATATATATATATATATATATATATATATATATATATATATATATATATATATATATATATATATATATATATATATATATATATATATATATATATATATATATATATATATATATATATATATATATATATATATATATATATATATATATATATATATATATATATATATATATATATATATATATATATATATATTATATATATATATATATATATATATATATATATATATATATATATATATATATATATATATATATATATATATATATATATATATATATATATATATATATATATATATATATATATATATATATATATATATATATATATATATATATATATATATATATATATATATATATATATATATATATATATATATATATATATATATATATATATATATATATATATATATATATATATATATATATATATATATATATATATATATATATATATATATATAAGAATGTACTCTTTTTATTTCTTAATTAAAAACATTATATGTTATAAAAATTCTCCCTCCCAATCTAAAAGTTATCCCATCCAACCTAGAAATTGTATAATAAAACAAGTTAAATAATATACATATATACAATAACCTGACATCATCATGTCTGACGAGATACCAGACTTCTCTATTAAAAGATGCACGTGAGTAACGTGGGAATTTGTTAATAGCAAAATTTTGAAATTATAGTAAACTAAATCAATTAATATTCTTCCGGCACAGGTACCAGAGAAAGAGGAATATTGGATGGAGTGTCGTATAACTCGATTGATGATGAATCGAAAGCGATAGAAGGTGTTTGTCGAGGTAAGAAACGAAGTATTCTAGGACGGGTTGAAAGAGAAGTTCTAGTAACAGGTACAGGAGGTAAATTAGTAGAAGGGATTAGAGCAGTAGAAGTAGTTATGGTAGGAGTAGGTATTATATTAGGATTTAAATGAGGTTAAGGAATGTTAATGGGTAAATTAGAATTATGAGACATGCATTTAATTTTAAAATAGAAAATTAAAATGACAGTAATAAGAATAAGTAACCCAATTAAAATAGAAACAGAGTTAGCATAAGGGAAGATGAGAGTTTCTAGAAAATT
The DNA here is from genome assembly GCA_009176605.1 of Armadillidium nasatum. Classification (NCBI taxonomy): domain Eukaryota; kingdom Metazoa; phylum Arthropoda; class Malacostraca; order Isopoda; family Armadillidiidae; genus Armadillidium; species Armadillidium nasatum. The sequence continues at coordinate 17,375 of SEYY01005889.1, read as the reverse complement.
TGAATGTTGACTCATAAGAGTTGTGTTTAAAGGATCTAATTGAGTATTCCAATTAACAGTGGGAAGATTTGTTAATTTAAGTAATTTAACATGCTCAAAAGAATGATTTAAATAAGAATAAATAATAGGGATTTCGGGAGAATTAATTGAAAAAGAAACATTTCTTGAAATATGATCAGGAAACTCAAATTTGTATTGAGAAGTTGTTAGGGTACAACCTAATTTTAAGGCATAGATGGAAGAAATTTGAATGTCCTTAATAAGATGTCATTTATGACACCCTCATTGTTCATCTAAGGAATGAGTTAAGGAAATAAGCAAAGTAGATTGAGCATACGCAGTGACTAGCTCATTAGAAAGATAAGGTTCATGATTGCAGTGAATAGGAGAAGGATTTCTATGATCAAAGTATGAATTATTAGTATATAGAAATAATTCACAGGAAGGAGAAGATAAAGAATTTATAGATTGCAACATAGGACATACTGTTAAGTTTATGAACATGTAAGCAATAAGGAAAATTGAATAGTAGAAAGATAAGTATACTTCATAAGTGATTTGCTAACAAAGAATACATTATAAGTAGGTACGTAAGATGTTACGAGAAGACAAGGAAGAAGTAGAATTTGAAGGTAGAAGGAGTAGGAAAAGGAATGAGGATGATATACATCGTATACATCATTCTTCATAAAAGGAATGATGGTGACAATATGATAGGATGAGACATCAGGGATTGTCCAAGAAGCAGAAAGGAAATTATAAACATTTTCGATATTAAAAGGAAGAAGAGTAGAAAGTTTTGTAACTTTTATATTTTCATCAATGTAAGGCAATAAAGAATCATAGGTATATAAATTATAAGAGGTAATTTTTCTATGAGATAGTTGATATGCATTTAGGAATATAGATTTTATTGAATTTATGTTAACAACATAATTATTAACAGAAACGAAATAGGAATTTAATAAAGTTATACAATTTAAAAAGGAAAAAGCTAATTGTAAGTGCTGAGTAGAATTTTGTAGTTCAGAAACAGATTTTGAGAGTTTTTCCAAGGAATTGGTATTTTCCTTTAGTTGATTTCGAAAGTTAATGAATAGAGAGTCTACATTTTTTGAATGTTCAGAAAGAACTTCAATTTGATGTTGTATAGTTTTAACATCACTGTCAATGGCAGTTCCGAATAAAACTTTGAGAAATTGTCCTCCAACTTCAATTAAGCCTCTAAGAGATTTAGAATGATGTGCGGATTTAATCCAAGGATCATTCAAAAGATCTCTTAAAATATTTAGTAGATGAGTAAACTGTTGTTCTAAAATATCCATATGATATACATAGAAATTACTACTATAAGTCCAATGATCATCACTAGACATTTTATTGTCAACAGCATAAGAGTTAATTAAGGAAGAGTGATATAAAGGAGTAATGTAAGAGGGATTTAATATATGTAGATTCTTAGAAGAAAAAGAATTTGAAGGAGTATTTTCAAATGAATGAAGTTTCGTTCTAACAAAAGGAATAAAAGAAGATTTAATTGAATTTACATCTGCATAAGAGTAGGAAACTTTGTCAATGATATCCTTAGTGCAACGTAAATCGACACGAAGATCTAGATAGCCAGAAATGAAATAAGCAGTATGAGCAAAGTTCATTACTAAGCCTTTAGAAATGATAATGGAAGAATTTGATGAAGACATAGAATGACAGGTTATTAATTCTAAGTTATAATAAGATAAAATAAACATGCAAAGCAAAGTATAGTAAAAAGAAGACATTTTTACATGTAAAGGAAATAAAATAAATAATATATTTTAAAACATCTAAAGCGAGATTATATTTGTTGCTTAATATTAAGTTTGACATGCACAAAAAAAAAAAAATAAAAAAAAAAAAAAAAAAAATATATTTTTTTTTTCAAGTTTTTACTATTTTTATTTTTATTTTATAGTTTAATTTGTTTCCTTATATTATAACAAAATATAAGAAAACTAATATCAATTAGTCTGCTTAAATATAATTAACATATTATTAGTTATACAAACAAACAATTGAAAAAGCTTTGTAATACATTAAACACATCTAATAACTATACTAGATATGGAAATATACAAAAGATTAATAATATTAAGGCAATTTTCGGATTTTTGGTATAGCACCAGTTCTCTCGTTTGGTTGATTATTATTGTCACGAGAAGAAGTAGGGGTTGATGTTTGATTAGTATTTTTATTTTGTATATTAAATTTAGGGGGTAATGAAGGTAATGGGGTATATGAATCTCTATTTCTATATAATTCATAGGAAAAGGTTGGAATATTTTTATTTACATTTTGTTTAGGGGGTAATTTCGGTGGATTATTAATATATTGTTTAGGAGGTAAGTTAGGAGGAATGACTGGATAATCTAAAATTTGAGAAGGGGTTATACGTTCTTTTAACTTTGGAGGTAGATGAGGTGAAGGTAGAAAAGATATAGTAGAAGGATCTACAGTATAGAATTTTGGAATATCAGGATTTTGTTCTATTTATTCCTGTTTTTGTATTCTAGTTTTACTTCGAGTTTGCATTGGGGTATTGTCTCGAGGACCTTTATAAAATTGATAAGGTTTATAAGATGGGTCTATATTTCGATCATCTCGTAATGGTGGGGAACTAGAAACATATGATAGAGATTTATCAGTTTGTTCAAAAGGTAATGGTGGAGTTAATTTATGTATTCCGGATAAATCAGATTTATCGGAAGAAATTTGTTGCGAAGACTGAGTTATGATATCAGTGGAATTCATATTTCTCAAAGAAGATTCTATATTCGGAGAAGAATAATCATTTGAATGATTTGGTGAATAATAAGGTGAATATGGAGAATATGAAAAAGAAGATTGAGAAGAATAGATTCAAATATTGGATTTGAGATGATCCTTCGCGGTAATGGTTTCGGAGTTTGAGGTTTAGGAGTTGAAAGATAAGTAGGAGGAGGAAAAATAGGGGAAATAGGTATAGGAGTAATATTTTCCATTTCTGTACTTTCTGTAGAAAGTAGGCTTTCAGAAGAAAGTGTTGTAGACGGAGCGGAAATTGGAGTTGAAATTTGTCGCTGAGGAGCGGCAATTTGAATCGCTATTTTTGGCTGCGTAGAGTCCCCCGCCGAAGCTAAAAACGGAGCTCTAGGGTTGGAAAATGTTACAGGAACCGAAGAGGTAATAAGAGAAAATTGAGGAAAAGGAAATTCAGTAGGACTGGAATTCTGATTAGAATGACTAGATTTATTAGAAAAATCCTGTTGAAAACTGACTTTCTTCTTCGGAATGTCGGAATTATTAGAGGTATTTGAAGTTCTAAGGCAAGACTTCAAAGAATTCTCAGGTACGGTTAGTTTAGGATAAAATACAATTTTAAAATTGTCAATATGACAAACAAATTGTTTACCTGTTTCAAGGCATTGAAGGATATATTTACCAAATTTAATAATTAAAGGATATTGGTAACAAGATAAGGACCTTGCTATCTTCTCGCTAATTTAGGAGATTGATGGGGTGGTTTAATTGCTAAAATATAGACACGGTCGCCTATGTTAGCTTGTCTAATAGGTGCAGTTTGGTGTTGCCTTTGGGCAATTCTGGTTGTTTCAACTTTAAGTTTGTCGCGACTGAGTTCACGAATAGCAGAAGAACGTTCATACATCTCAGCGGTCTAATCATGTATGAAGTCTTTAACTGGAGTGGAAGACTTATTATGTACAAATGGAGATACATAATCAGGGATAGAATAAGGAAGACGTTTCACATAGTTGTGAAGAAGGAAGTGAGGTGTATTACCTATGGAGGTATTATAAGAAGAATTTAGAGCTATTTGAGAGAAAGGTAGGAATTTATCCCAATCATTGTGATTAGAATTTACATAATTTCGCAAATAATTCTCTATATTCCTATTTTCACGCTCAACTAAACTATTTGAACTAGGGTGATAAGAATAAGAATAATAAAAAAAAAAATATTAGCTTTCTTAATACGCCAAAGTTTACATAATTCAAGGAAAAATTGAGATTTAAATTCCGCCGCCGAGTCGGTAATTAGGATTGAAGGAGTTGAATGATTAGTTATAATTCTCTCTAAGAGAGCTGTAGCTACGTGTTTAGCTTCCCTGGAAGGAACAGGGCAAAGTTCGGTGTATGTAGTTAAAGAATCTTTAAAAGACTAGTATGTAACGGTTATTGGTATTTTTACATTTAGGGAGTGATCCTATGGTATCAAGATGTACTCTAGAGAAAGGTTGGAAAGGAAGAGGATAAGTACTAATACTGATAGGATGAGGTTTATTCCCTTTAATCTCAAAACAAAAAAAGAACATTCTTTGCAAAACTGTTTGCAAAGTGGAGATAATTTAGGAAATGTATATAACTCTCGAACACGCTTTTCAGTGCGGAGATGGCCTGGATAACCACTAACAAGAGCATGGGGATTTAAATACAATACGGTATAAATAAGGGAATCAGGAATTTGTAGAAGGTATCTATTGTCAGCGGTGACATAATAGAGTAATCCGTTTAAGATCAAATGTGGAGCGCCTAATCTCTCATTTGGTAAATCCTCGTACCATTTGATTAATGGAGACAAACGAGGACATTTACGCTGTTCAGTGAAAATAGTTTGTTCGGTAAGGTCGTGTAGCTTAGTGTTTAGGTTAGAAATACTAAGAACAGAATTAGTATCGGAAACATTAGGAACAGGATTGCGAGAAAGATAGTCTGGGACTATGTTTAACTTTCCCTTTTTATAAATAAACTCGGGATTGAAAGCTTGGATACGTAAGTTCCATCTTTCGAGACGACCAGTTAGCTGGCGATGACGGAAAAGATGTACGAGTGCGCTATGATCAGTCACTATCCTTAATTTGTAACCCAGGATAATGGTTCTAAATTTGGACAAAGCATGGATTGCAGCAAGTGCTTCGCGCTCCGTTGTACTGTAATTACGTTCAGCTTTATTTAAAAGTCTAGAAGTAAAGGCTATAGGTTTTTCTAAACCTTCTTCATTGAGCTGGGCAAGAACACCTCCAATATCATAATTGGAAGCATCTACACTCAAGATGAAAGGCTTAGTATAATCAGGAAGTGTTAAAGAAGGATCAAGAAGAAGTAGCTTCTTTAATTTGTCATAAGCGGATTGCTGCTCAATATTCCAGGAAAATGGAACATTTTTCTTTAACAGCTGTGTTAAAGGATGAGCAATATGACTATAGTTCGGAATTAAATGACGGAAATAGTTAAAGAAACCAAGAAGGGAACGAGTTTCAGAAACATTTGCAGGAATTTTAAAACCTTTCAAGGCTTCCAGCTTAACGGGATCTGGAGATAGGCCTTTCCCACTTATTTTAAAACATAAATAAGGGACGCTATTTTTGAAGAACTCGCATTTCTCTAACTTAATGCGTAAATTAGCCTTTTGTAAGGCATGGAATACTTTGGTAAAACTTTCATAGTGATCGTCTATATTTTTACTGAATATGAGACAGTCATCTATGAAAAGAAGGCAATGAATACCTAATAAGCCAGATAAGGCCATTTCCATAGCTCTGCTAAAGACAGAAGGACTATTGGTTGTCCCTTGAGGCATTCGGATAGGTTCAAAGTGGCCTCTAGCTGTGGAAAATGCTAGGTATTTTCTAGATTCTTTCTCAACCATGAGGTGAGTGAATCCAGAAAGAAGGTCTATAGTACTGAAAACTTTGGAGTTTCCAATAAGAGATAAACTTTCCTGTATATTCGGAAGAGGAAAGCGATCAGGAACGGTAACAGCATTGAGCTTAAGGTAATCGAGTACGATCCTTACCTTAGAAGAGTTTTTCTTCGGAATTACTAACAAAGGAGATGAAAAAGGTGAAGCACTGGGTTCAATATATCCCTTTTGTAAATTATCTTCAACCCATTCGTCAATGGCCTGAAGATATTTGTGAGGATGTTGGTAAGGTGGAGTATAAATATAACTAGGACTATCGTCCTTTAATTTGACGGTGAATTGGACTAAGGAACAAAGGCCTACAGGATCTCCCTCAAGAGAAATAATGTTCCTGTGTTTTACCAGGAAGTCCAACATATCATCAAGTTGTTGAGGATTCTGAAGAACATAAGTATCAGAGGATTTAGAAGAATGTGAAAGAAGGATTTCTTTGTATGCATTTCTAATCTCGGAATCGGAAAAGACCTTTGGATGCAGTCACGGAATTTATAGTAGAAGGATTAGATATACTTTCTCTAATATATTCATTAGGAGAATTAGGAGGAATAGGTGAGGTAATTATAAGCGGTGAAGCGGTGGTTAAATAAGTATGAGGATCTAAATGGATCTCATAATTACCAAAATTTATACATTCTAGATAGATATAACCATTAAGACAGTTACTTAGAACAGAACCTATGAAGAAACTACCGGTATTTCTAAAATCTTTTCTATTCTGGGAAAGAAGAGTAAGATTATCGGGAGGATACGTATGAATATCGGATTCTACTCTAGTACGTAAAATATATTTAGAATGCGGTAATATTTCAGTATATTCAGAAGTATACACATTATATAGGACGGAATCATCTATTTCTAGATTATTAGCGCAATATATAGGACTATTGGGCCTAGGGGCCTAGGAAGTTGAAATGAATTTGTTGAATATATTTCGGTATTTACTTGACTAGGTGGATTAGGTAAATTTTCATCATCATGGGATGATATGAAATCTGAAAATTTGTCAGAGTTTCTACTTAATTCTACTTTAGGTTTATCAATACATGAGTTTAGATTGACTTTATTAGAAATAGGAACTAAAGGTATAGATAAGAGTTTACTTTTATATTTTAAGGTAAGATAAATTTTCAGAATAATCTAACATTAAGGGGATGCTAGATAAGTTATCACAACCTATTAATATATTTCCAGGAAAAGTGCAACAATTATCTTCTACGACCATAAAGTCACAGAAGTAAGGAATTTGTATTATAAACAATTGAAAAGTAGTTTTTCCATATACTTTCAATTTATTACCGGAAATAGACTTTAAAATAACTCTAGTTTTTAACAGTTTAGGGCGGTTAGATTTGTTAGTGGATTTCCTTATTTTGTGAAATAAGGATAGCTTTACCAAGCTCCGTTGAGCTCCGAAATCTAAAAACCCTATGTCAACATATTTATAGGACGTATGATATGACAAGGTAAGAGGTATCCCATATATACAAGGTGATACATGAGTAATACTATTGTTTTGAAACTATAAAAATTCGATTTGGATTCATTTATGGAATTATTCACAAATGGTAAATCAAGCATATCAGCAATTGACTTGGTTTCGAATTCGGATTCTATTTCGGATTCTAATTCTGATTCTAATTCTGATTCTGTTTCTGAATCAGCTTGTATATAATTTTGGAAATATACAGAAGTTCCTGAAGTTCACTCAGGAGGTAAGGTTGAAGCTAGTGAAGCTTCTGGATAGGGATTACAATTATAATTATAACTTTGACCCAATGAAAGAGGTGATGGAAGGACATTAGGGTCATTTGGAGGATAATCCTTCCCCCTGTTTAAAAATTTTGTTCTAGTAATTGTCCAGCATAGGGATAAGGTGAATTAGGTCGAACAGGATGAAATTCCTGGTGTTCCTCACTCTGATTAGGAGGATAATACTCTGGAGGACTAGTTGTTTTCTCTGAGTTGATGTTAAGGTCATCTAGTGGAATATTTTCCTGCATATAATGCACTTGATTTGAAGACGGACGGAAAGTGCGAGAATTCCTTTGAGCAGAATTTGTACGATTCTGTCTGTTTGGAGGATTTTGAGAGGTATTTGATTGGTTAGGGTTTGTTCTAGGTTGAGTCTGATTTGGGTTTCCTCTAGACCTAGAATTTGATCTACGATTTTGCTGACCTAGTTGATTAGGTGCACTATTGCTATTTTGAGGTTTATTTTTAGAAATATATTTAACTCTTTGAAGAGCTTCTGGAGATCTAAAATTCCATTTGGTATTAGCACACATAGGTTGAGTGCCACGATGGTGATAGTCTTTACAAGAAGAACAGAAAGGATAAAACACACAATTGTCAGTATGATGACCATATCGTTCACATGTGAAACATTTTGGAATTTTTTTGGGTCTATTTGATAATTTGACTTGTGCTTATTTTTCCTTATACTTTTTCGCAAGAGCGAAAGGGCGATGTATTTGAGTAGATGAGGATGGTTTTCTAGCAGCCTGGGAATAAGATTGAACATTTGAAATAGTATTTTCTCTAAACGCTTTGAAAGATGATTTGTTTTGGGATGTTTGAAAAGGATGCTCCAAAACACTGCCAGTTTTTGACATATATTCTTTAATTTGTTCAGGATATTCAAGGTTTGGATTAAAATACTATTCTATTTTGTGACGATGTTCTTTCGGTATACAATCATAGATTGTCACCAAAATTAATATACGTTTCATTTTAGGATCGAATTTAACACCGAAATAATGTTCAGTGCTAGTTTCAAAATCATCCACAATTTTCTGGAATTTGTGAAAAATATACTTGAAGGACTAACTTTGGATCCCATTGTATATTTCTATATTGTGACCAAAATTCAAAGCTGGATTTTGTAGTTAAGGGACTAAAAACATTTAATACGCCAGTGGAAAAAGCTTGCCATGTCTGGGCGTGCTTGAGCTCATAAGTGGATTGAATTATATCGTACGCTGTTGAATGTGGATCTACGAAACGTTGATAAGCTACTAGCTTTTCAGCATCATTATAAATTTTCTCCTCTATGAAGAAATCGTTAACCATTGACAATCATTGAGTCGTGGTAATACCTTTCCAAGTGGAGTTCACATAGCCAACTAGAGAAGGTATGGTAGTTCGGTGATAAAATAAACTTTTGATATTTAACCCGGTAGGTCGTTGCGGTGCAGCATTACTTTGGTATGAAGGTTGTGCAAAACTTGGATGAGGCGTTTGTGCGGTAGATACATTAGGTTGCTGGTTTAATACATTTGGTTGATTTGTGTATCGCATATTTGAAGGTTGCAAAGCAGCATGCATAGGTAATGTTGCATAGAAGTAGTAGGTAAATAAGGATTAGAAGGTTGGAAATATACTTGGGTATGAGGGTTGACATGCAAGTTAGGATTTGGAAGCATAGTTTGAGGATTTATTTGCAAAGGTTGAGGTTGTTGATAAGGATTGGTATGTAAAGGTAGTGGAAATTGAGGGACAGTATATCCAGTTTGCTGGATAGGAGAAGATATAGAACTTTTAGGTATAGTTCCAGTAATAGAAGAAACTGCAGTAGCGGTAGTAGTGGTAGTGGTAGTGGTAGTGGTAGTAGTAGAAACATTTTGTACACTTGAGTCTAATGTATTTTGTTGATCATTACTATTAGTACCATCGGAATTATCAATTGAATTATTGTCGGCCATTTTATTTATACTCAAACGCTGTGTAGGAAAAGAATGGCTATGATTTGAGTCAGCCAGAGTTAATTATTAATGGTAATATTTAAAATATTAAATATGAAATTGAAATTATGAATTATACACTCATATATATATATATATATATATATATATATATATATATATATATATATATATATATATATATATATATATATATATATATATATATATATATATATATATATATATATATATATATATATATATATATATATATATATATATATATATATATATATATATATATATATATATATATATATATATATATATATATATATATATATATATATATATATATATATATGTTATTGTATATTCACGGTAAAAGGACAGAGCAGGAATGTAGGAATGTTCCTCTATAGCTTCTCTTGATACAAGGAATCTAATAGCTCGTTG
>SEYY01005889.1:0-2500 GCA_009176605.1 Armadillidium nasatum | reverse complement strand
TTAATTGAAGTTGGAGGACAATTTCTCAAAGTTTTATTCGGAACTGCCATTGACAGTGATGTTAAAACTATACAACATCAAATTGAAGTTCTTTCTGAACATTCAAAAAATGTAGACTCTCTATTCATTAACTTTCGAAATCAACTAAAGGAAAATACCAATTCCTTGGAAAAACTCTCAAAATCTGTTTCTGAACTACAAAATTCTACTCAGCACTTACAATTAGCTTTTTCCTTTTTAAATTGTATAACTTTATTAAATTCCTATTTCGTTTCTGTTAATATTATTTGTTAACATAAATTCAATAAAATCTATATTCCTAAATGCATATCAACTATCTCATAGAAAAATTACCTCTTATAATTTATATACCTATGATTCTTTATTGCCTTACATTGATGAAAATATAAAAGTTACAAAACTTTCTACTCTTCTTCCTTTTAATATCGAAAATGTTTATAATTTCCTTTCTGCTTCTTGGACAATCCCTGATGTCTCATCCTATCATATTGTCACCATCATTCCTTTTATGAAGAATGATGTATAATGTATATCACCTCATTCCTTTTCCTACTCCTTTACTTCAAATTCTACTACTTGTTTATCTTCTCGTATTATCTTACGTCCTACTTATAATGTATTCTTTGTTAGTAAATCACTTATGAAGTATACTTATCTTTCTACCATTCAATTTTCTTATTGTTTGCATGTTCATAAACTTAACAGTATGTCCTATGTTGCAATCTATAAATTCTTTATCTTCTCCTTCCTGTGAATTATTTCTATATACTAATAATTCATACTTTAGATCATAGAAATCCTTCTCCTATTCATTGCAATCATGAACCTTATCTTTCTAATGAGCTAGTCACTGCGTATGCTCAATCTACTTTGCTTATCTCCTATAACTAATTCCTTAGATGGACAATTAAGTTGTCATAAAGGACATCTTATGAAGGATATTCGAATTTCTTCATTCTATGCTTTAAAATTAGGTTGTACCCTAACAACTTCTCAATATAAATTTGAGTTTCCTGATCATATCTCAAGAAATGTTTCTTTTTCAATTAATTCTCCCGAAATCCCTATTATTATTCTTATTTAAATCATTCTTTTGAGCATGTTAAATTACTTAAATTAACTAAGTCTTCCCACTGTTAATTGGAATACTCAATTAGATCCTTTAAACACAACTCTTATGAGTCAACATTCAAATTTTCTAGAAACTCGCATCTTCCCTTATGCTAACTCTGTTTCTATTTTAATTGGGTTAATTATTCTTATTACCATTATTTTGATTTTCCATTTTAAAATTAAACGCATGTCTCATAATTCTAATTTACCAATTAATATTCCTCAACCTCATTTAAATCCTAATATATTACCTACTACTACCACAACTACTTCTACTGCTCTAATCCCTTCTCCTAATTTACCTCCTGTACCTTTTACTAGAACTTCTCTTTCAACCCGTCCTAGAATACTTCGTTTCTTACCTCGACAAACACCTTCTATCACTTTCGATTCATCATCAATCGAGTTATACGACACTCCATCCAATATTCCTCTTTCTCTGGTACCTGTGCCGGAAGAATATTAATTGATTTAGTTTACTATAATTTCAAAATTTTGCTATTAACAAATTCCCACGTTACTCACGTGCATCTTTTAATAGAGAAGTCTGGTATCTCGTCAGACATGATGATGTCAGGTTATTGTATATATGTATATTATTTAACTTGTTTTATTATACAATTTCTAGGTTGGATGGGATAACTTTTAGATTGGGAGGGAGAATTTTTATAACATATCATGTTTTAATTAAGAAATAAAAGAGTACATATATATATATATATATATATATATATATATATATATATATAATATTATATATATATATATATATATATATATATATATATATATATATATATATATATATATATATATATATATATATATATATATATATATATATATATATATATATATATATATATATATATATATATATATATATATATATATATATATATATATATATATATATATATATATATATATATATATATATATATATATATATATATATATATATATATATATATATATATATATATATATATATATATATATATATATATATATATATAATATATTATATATATATATATATATATATATATATATATATATATATATATATATATAATATATATATATATATATATATATAATATATAATATTATATATATATATAATATATATATATATATATAATTATAATATATATAATATATATATTATATATATATATTTTGTGTATTGTAGGTGAAGGGAGTGTTTGTTATTTTTTTCTTATGAAATATCAATTGTTTTTCTATTTGCAGTCCAAAATAAATCTTATTCATTACAAACTATAAATTGTATGTAAAAATATCTATGAAGTTTTGTGAACAAACATTGTGTTTTGAAAACATCTTTTGGTTGATCTTATCT
>SEYY01005888.1:45000-50000 GCA_009176605.1 Armadillidium nasatum | reverse complement strand
ATTTTTTCATCATTCAACGTTCGATTAGACTTAGTTGAAAGATTTTTGCAGCTGAAGACCTTACTAACGGACATATATATATATATATATATATATATATATATATATATATATATATATATATATATATATATATATATATATATATATATATATATATATATATATATATATATATATATATATATATATATATATATTATAATATATAATTAATTATATTAAATAATACAATATAAAAAAATTAAAAAAAAAAAAAAATAAATATAATAAAAAAAATATATATAATATATATATATATATATATATATATATATATATATATATATATATATATATATATATATATATATATATATATATATATATATATATATATATATATATATATATATATATATATAATATATAACTTACGTGCAAAGTTTATTCTCCGCAACAGCAAAAACTCATTTAATGCAATAATCTTTCTGGTTCCTTTTCTTCACGCTCTTTCTGGTATTTTGCACAAAAAAAAAAAAAAAAAAAAAATGTCAACTCCAACTTTGCTTCATCCTCTTTCTATCCTCTAGGATCTTCTGACGGCACTACTGCTGTTTTACCTTCTACACTTCTCTCCAACTTTTGACTCGAATTCAACCTTAGAAAGATTCCGGGCCCTCTCAACTCTCAAACTACCGTCCCATTTCGTTAACCTCCGTTCTTTCTAAAGTTTTCGAATTTATCTTTAAGAGTAAAGCCTTCGATAGAGTCTGGTACAAAGGTTTGATTTCAAAACTTCCCTCTTTTGGAATCAATCCTTCTCCTTGTGACTTCTCAGATTTCCTTTCCGGTCGTTCTATAGCAGCTGTTGTAGACGGCCGCCGTTCATCCTAAAAATCTATTAATAGTAGTGTTCCTCAAGTATCTGTCCTATCCCCAATACTTTTTCTACTTTTCATTAATGATCTTCTCACTGTTACTTCATCTCCTATCCTATGCCGATGACTCCACCCTTCAATATTGAAGATGGGATTCATTTTGAAAGACCTTACTGATATTCCCAAGCAGTTAATTGATGAATGTAGGTTAGTCTTGGACAATTAATCTCTGATCTTTCTCGTTTTTCAAATTAGGGAAGGAAAAATATGGTCGTTTTCATTGCCTCAAAAATTCAGCTCCTCCATCTCTCTATAGAGAGATGGAGTATACTCGACACAATCTTCCACAATACTATTACATCTTCTTCGAAAACACACAACTCAAACCTTAATATTCTGGGGTGGTTCGATTTATACAGCTCTCCGTGAAAACGTAGAGTCTAGTGTGTTTGGCTTTATCAACTCATCCTCTCTTACTAATTGTTTCCAGTTTCTTCCTAACCGTCGATTTTTTGCGTCACTCTCTCTATAATATCGCTATTACAACGGATACTGATATTCTGAACTCTTCAGTCGCATATATCCTCCGCTAAGAAGGGCTCGTGCGTTAAGCCTTTCCATACAGTCTAATCAGTTCTCTATAAAACTCTCTGACCCCAAACTTAACCGCTATGTTAAATCTTAAAATTACTCTACTGGTAAAGTCTGGAACACTCATTTTATCTTTTTTCACCAACTTCCTTTGATTTACAGAACTTCAAACGCTGTGCATTGGAGCATGTAGGGCTTTAACTTGACCAGAGTTTCGGTATTTTCTTAACTGATGCAAATTAGTAGGCGGCTAACCTTTAATCACCATGGGATATATTATATATATATATATATATATATATATATATATATATATATATATATATATATATATATATATATATATATATATATATATATATATATATATATATATATATATATATATATATTTCAAAAGTAATGAGACTTTCAATTTTAAAACGAACTTACATTAAAAAAAAAATTTACGTAACTCTCTCTCTCTCTCTCTCTCTCTCTCTCTCTCTCTCTCTCTCTCTCTCTCTCTCTCTCTCTCTCTCTCTCTCTCTCTCTCAAATGTTTTACTTTAATATTTTATGATTCATTTTATTCTTCAATCCCATGAGGAAAAGTACTTCGTTTTCTAATTTTATTTTTTAATGTTTTTGATTTTCCCCTTAGACCCATGATTTAAATCTATATATATATATATATATATATATATATATATATATATATATATATATATATATATATATATATATATATATATATATATATATATATATATATATATATATATATATATATATATATATATATATATATATATATATATATATATAATATATATATATATATATATATATATATATATATATATATATATATATATATATATATATATATATATTATAATATATATATATATATATATATATATATATATATATATATATATATATATATATATATATATATATATATATATATATATATATATATATATATATATATATATATATATATATATATATATATATATATATATATATATATACTTTTAGTTTCCATCTTTTCATTTAGCTTTATCTACAGTTCTTTTACACTCAGGCTATTTACTTTTCATATATTGCAGTCTCATCTCCACCTCTTTCTCACTCTTTCTCTCATACATCACTTTATAATTTCCAGAGTAGATTTCTGTAATCATTTTCAATTGGACCGTAATAATACTTGAAATGCTTCTTCTAATTCGTTCTTTCTTTATACATCTTTCACTCTGTTTTTCACTTTCGAATATACTTCTTAATATATTCCTAATTATTTTCTCTTTCTGGCTCTATTTTATAGGTCTGTCTCTCAATGTGTCTGTTTCTACTTCTTTTTCTCTCTTTCTTTCATTATTTCTCTCTGTCTCTTTATTTCTCTTAATGAATTATAAGATACAAATGCATGGCACACGGACAAATGTCTATAAGGGGATGACTGCATCTAATATACGTATAATAACGCATGTTTTATACTTAAACAATGTTATCAAATTTCATGAAATCAAATTTTAAAGGAAGCCTTTCAATACTTAAGTAATATTTCATTTATTATTCCAATTCTAAGGTTAAGATTAACCAGACAAAAAATTCTAATATTTTCAAAAAGCAAAATAAAAATAAAAATAAAAAGCAAAATTAGAAAATCACTTCCTAATATATATATATATATATATATATATATATATATATATATATATATATATATATATATATATATATATATATATATATATATATATATATATATATATATATATATATATATATATTATATATATATATATATATATATATAATTATTATTTATATATATATTTTATATATTTATTTATATATTATATATATATTTATATATATATATATATATATATATATATATATATATATATATATATATATATATATATATATATATATATATATATATATATATATATATATATATATATATATATATATATATATATATATATATATATATATATATATATATATATATATATATATATATATATATATATATATATATATATATATATATATATATATATATATATATATATATATATATATATATATATATATATATATATATATATATATATATATATATATATATATATATATATATATATATATATATATATATATATATATATATATATATATATATATATATATATATATATATATATATTATATTTTATATCACTTCTGGTGGGCAAAGACCGAAGGCCTACCAATTTCCACCGGAGTTGGGAAAACAACGAAACCAGGTCGTTAAAGGTCGACATATGCAGATAAACGGCGTTTGAAAGTGTGCAAGTTAAGGGAAGTTGGGAAAACGGATAAATTGAGTGTGTTCCAGACTTTACCTTTAGAGTACATGAAAGACTGAGCATAGCGTTTAAATCTCGGGTGAGAGAGCTGGACAGAGAAAGAATGAGACTGTACAAGAAGGCCTGTCGCACGAGCTCTTCTCAGTGGATGTGGTATGCGACGAGAAAGTTCAGAAGAGCAATGTCCGTTGTAATAGCGATAGAATAGAGAGAGAGAGACGAAACAATTCGACTTGCAGAAAGAAACCAGAGAATTATATATAGTATATATATATATATATATATATATATATATATATATATATATATATATATATATATATATATATATATATATATATATATATATATATATATATATATGGCTCAAGTGTAGATTGTTTCTGATTTTCGATATTTTTTATATCGATATTTTATTTTAATCGATATCCTTAACATTTTTTACAGAAATTTAAGTTTAAGTTTCACTGAGATTGTGATAGGTAGCTGTATGTCGCGGCAACGTTTTTGTATAGGTTAGGCCTCTTTTACGGCAACTTCGGTAGTTCAGGTTATGATAAGTCGAACTAAGTACGCTAGAAAAGTAAGTAATAATAATTGTGTGTATGTGTGGTTTAATAGGGCCGTAGGCCTGTATCTCGCGGCAACGTTCTTGTATAGGTTAGGCCTCTTTTACGGCAGCTTCGATATTTTCGAATATCGATATTTTCTAAAAATCGAAACTCATAAACAATCTACACCTTTACCATATTATATATATATATATATATATATATATATATATATATATATATATATATATATATATATATATATATATATATATATATATATATATATATATATATATCAAAACTCTTTACGAAAAGGTGAAGTTAAGGAGTTTTTGCCTCATAAACTCTTCCGATGTTGCCAACTCTCTTCAATCATTTCTGACCGATAAATAAATACGTCCTTCTTATGCTTCTCTCCTTTTACACTATATATATATATATATATATATATATATATATATATATATATATATATATATATATATATATATATATATATATATATATATATATATATATATATATATATATATATATATAATAATATATATGGTTTGCATGACGATGGTCTCTTGGTTTAGAGCAACTTCTCCTCGATTAAGCACAAGAGCAGGGAGAAAAAGTTGTCATTAAAATTTTTAT
>SEYY01005888.1:17500-30000 GCA_009176605.1 Armadillidium nasatum | reverse complement strand
TAATATATATATATATATATATATATATATATATATATATATATATATATATATGGTAATTCCAAAAAAGCAATATGCGTTATAAATTTTTTAATAAAGGAAAACCTACAAGTAATAATTAGTCATAAAAATTTGATGAGATGCCAAAAAAAATAAAAAATTAAAGAGCTTTCATTAAAAAAAAAAAAAATTAAATTCGTATACCTAAATTTAAATTTTTTCCAAATTTTTTTTTTTTTAATGAATTTAAAAAAAAAAAATTGCATTTTCAATTAGTAAAAAAAATTTTTTTTTGATATTTAATTAATTAAGAAAAAATAAATTCCAGGAAGCAAAATTTCAGTGACATGCTCTGTTAAATAAACAACGATTTTGCCAGATATTCATGACTCTTTCTTTAAAATAAAAGTATGGACAAAACTGTTAAGGGATTTTATACATGGCATCACTATTCTGCCCTAAAGAGTAGTTACATAAAACTTCCTGAAATCCAGGTTCTATATAATGAAGTGGCGTTGTCCTCACTAGAAAATTTCATTCATATCTGCAAGTTAGAATAGGAAACTTGAAGACGGGAGGTAACCCCTGAATCAAAACAGGGAGCAGATTTGAAACAAATAGACAAAGGAAGAGTTGAAACATTGGCATAGGAATGAACAGAGTCAGAGGTGCAGACTGAAAAGTAGGAATATAATAGGAGATAAAACAAAACCCTGAAGAACTCTATTCAGATAACAGGGAAATAAGAAAAAAAATTGCTCTATCAACATTACAAATACGGAACGATTTGAATGTAGAAGATATGAGTGAACAAAGTTCAGAAGGAAACCAAAAGGAAAGGAGCTTAGAGTGCAGTGACCCAATCAAAAACCTTGGATATGTCAAGTGCAGTGAGCCTAGTCAAAGATCTTGGATTATGTCAAGTGCAGTGAGCCTAGTCAATACCTGGGATATGTCAAGCTCTGTCACCTAACCCCTAAGGGCAGATCATAAATCATTAAAAGAAGAAGATAAGTCACCTGTTGACCTCGAGGGGTGAAATATTTTTTGATAATCTAAAAGAATGCAATAACACTCCAAACGACTCAGAAAATGAGAACTAAGAATATTTTCAAAGACTTTAGACAGTATACAGTTGAAAGCTATAGGGCGATGGTTAGAAGGTTCAGAGCGGCACCAAATTCGGAATCGTCTGGACATACGCACCCTAAAAATACGGGGAAAGAACATTAGGTTAAGGCATAGAGGACATAGAGTTGAACGAGGACAGGCTCTAACTCAGAAACACACTTCCTAAAAACACAGGGAGTTGTGCCATCCCCATCACTTTTATGCAGTGTAGGTACATAGGAACATAGGAACATAGGAAAATAGAGACAGTTAGAAGCCACAAGGGCCTATCGAGACTGTCCCAGTCCAAACAGTCTATATAGGCCCTTACCGTACTGTCTAGATAGATTTTTAATTAAGATATAACTCTTTGAGTGTTATTTTAATTAAGTTAGCAAGCACTTGAGTGACAACTTGTCACATTTCTCTAAACACTTCCAGTTTGGTTGATTTTCTATATATAAACTTATCTAAACCTCATAATGTTCTGCCTTTAAATAAAAAAATTTTCTGATAATTTTGTTCATCACTACTATTTTAACCCTTTAGAGTTTAGAGTTTAAAAATAATTTTGTTTTCTTTTCAATAAGTTATCCTAATAATTGTTTTTATTATTTTTATTCAAGTTTCTGAAAACTATATGGAATTATTATTCCTTGGGGAATTTATAATAAAAAAATTTTGCAAGAAAATAAATAATTCGTCATTTAATATTGAAAAATTTTAAATGAAATTAAAATTCCTTTAATAATCATTAATTTTAGATTATTGGTAAAAAAATTTGATTATTTTCAGAGATATTATATACACCAGATCACATTTATTTCCTAATATATCCCATATATATATATATATATATATTATATATATATATATATATATTATATATATATATATATATATATATATATATATATATATATATATATATATATATATATATATATATATATATATATATATATATATATATATATATATATATATATATATATATATATATATAATATATATATATATATATATATATATATATATATATATATATATATATATATATATATATATATATATATATATATATATATATATATATATATATATATATATATATATATATATATATATATATATATATATATATATATATATATATATATATATATATATATATATATATATATATATATATATATATTCAGTCTTTAACAAATAAATGTGAATAACGAATATTCCACTCATCTCATTTTGTTTACGTATGAAAAGTCTCACGAAAAGTTAAGAGAGTCACACCAGCGCACATGAAAACACACAAGAACACACGGACACATTTCACCCACACAAAAGCACACTGACACATTCACACACACACATGTATACATTGTCATTAACACTCGAGTTAAAAGGGAAGTACTTTCACTTAGTAAGCTTTGTTCGAATCTGTTCCAAAGTCATAAAATGGCGCGTACTGAAACGCGAACCGGAACTAGCGAGCAATAAAATTGTTTTAAAAACTTGTGTTTCATCTTAAGAACGGCTTTGGTGAGACGTTTTTTGAGGGTAGGGGTGGGTGGAGGGGTTGGAGGCTCGGTTGAGTGAATGGAAAGGATAATAGAGTAAAGATTAAAACCATTTAAACAAAGTAAAAGAAATAGTTGGAAATGAATACTGAATTTATTACATAAAAGTAAAGAGAATGTACAATAGGATTGAAGATAACTAACGTTAGGAAGTTTAGTAACGTATCTACCACGCTCACTCATACATACACAAAAACAGAATCATTGAAATCAGTAACTAGAAGTGTTTCCCCCACCCCTTTTAAGTCTTGAAGAGAGAATATATCCAATTTTTTTTTATTTTTATTTTGTTGCGTTCTTTATTACTATATTACTTTATGTTATTCTGCATTTCCTTGAATACGGAAAATCATACACCTACACATCCTCTTCTTGCTCCTGCCTTGCGAACACAATTTTTATTTTTAAGCATATCAATCAAGTAACGCTCTTCATTTCTGTGTTTCGTGTGCGCGAGGAAGTTATTTGAATAGATTTTTACAAACGGAATCATGAGAACGAAGAGAAGAGCTTCGTTAGAAAGATTTTTTTTTTAAATTATATAAATCACGTCTCTCTGAACTTATCACTTTTTAAGATATGTAAATAAAAATTTAATCTTCTTACTGACAGCATTTCGCATCTTCTAGACCTGTCTTCCTATGAAGATCCGGAAAAGGTTCATTTTGCAATTCACTCTTTTTCTTTGCAAAGGTCACGTGATGGAATCTTACAGCTTAGAAGTGAAACTATTGTGTAAATATATATTATTTATCCTCTAGTTAATCTAAAAATTGTCTGTGTAATATTTTTATTTAATATTTGGGATTCTAGTGATCTAAATCAATAAAAGAAAAAGATGGAAAATGAAACCAGATTTTAAAAAGAATAAATCTAAAAGATTTATTTATTTTAGTTGACGATTTTAATCCATAAAGACTGTAAATGTTCTTAAATTTTTGTCAGGTTTAGATGCATTTACTCTTGGCTTTAAATTTAGATAAACCCTTTTAGTGTTTTAGTTATGAACGGTACCGTAAGGTATCTAAAATTTATTCTTAAAAAAAAAATATTTAAAAAAAAAATAAATCAAGTAAACTACTCTAAATAAAAATTGTCCCAACGAATCGTTGGGACAAGTTGCAAAAAATGTCACATTAAAATTTAAAATTAGACAGATTAAAGTTACAATTTAGATACTAGTCAGATTAGAGTTAACACAGGATTAAGTTTGATAAGATTAGAGTTTAGATAAGTATCTTAAAGTTTAAATTCTTCTTTATCACAATAATAGAAAAAGATTGAATGAAAATTAAGGACAAATTATTAACCAAAACATAGGTTCCCTATTAATTATCACAGTTTGTTTAACATTCAATTAAAAAAATAAACTTTATATTTATAATCTTTGATAAACACGCCCAAACTTTATATATATATATATATATATATATATATATATATATATATATATATATATATATATATATATATATATATATATATATATATATATATATATATAATATATATATATATATATATATATATATGAACCGACCGGGGCCCCGGCCCCGGCCCCGGCCAAACCCGGCCATTTTTACTGACCCGGCCCCGGCCCCGGCCCCGGCTAAAAATCAGGGAAAACCGGGGTTGCCGGCCGGGGTTAAAATGGCAAATTATACAAAAAAAAAAAATTTTTTTTTTTTTTTAAATTTTCAGCAGATTCTGCTGAAACTTTCAGTGTATATACATTTTTTACCGGTAAGAAAAGTCCATTTCTAGCGTTTTTCCGAGTCTATTACGGTTAAAAGTTTTTTTTTTTTTTTTTTTTTTTTTTGGAAATTTTACCCTTTTTTCAATGAATGGCTGTGCCAAACCACTTTTTAGAATGAGCTGAAAGTTGGATTATTTATTCAAAATTATATGGGCTACAAAAGCCTCTAATAGACTTTTGTTCCCAGAGTTATAGAAAAAATGTTATAAGCCAAAAACTGACCAACTATCGAAAAAAAAAAAAAAATTTTTGGAACTAAAATCTTTTTTTTTTTTTTTTTTTTTTTTAAAAAAATACAACTATAACATTTCCTATTTTTGGTGTGTATAGAGGAGGGGTGGGGCTACAAATTCCTCTATGTACTTTATTCGATGAGATTCGTTGGTTTTGAGATATAGCCTTCAAAAAGGTCCATTTTTGGCCAAATTTCAAAAATTCCCAAAGTTTGAGAGGCTATATCTCGCTTCAAACAAATGGCATTTAATAATGCACTAATAAAAGTTGTTGCCCTGTTCCTCCTCTAAACAATATCCAAAAATAAAAGAAAATTAGTAGGTAGCGTTTTTTTTAATGCAATTTTTTTCTCCTGAACGGTACGATTTTTGCAATTCTTTTTTCAAGTGCTTATAACTTTTTTTCTAGGCGTGATATCAAAAATCAATTCCCACTAATGAAAAAAAATTGGGGCTAAGATTAATCAGTTAAATTTTCAGCTCATGTGGACCAGTGGTTTGACCCAGTTATTCATTTTTTTCAACTTTGGGTCCAAATAAGTTTCAAACCGTTATAGACTCAAAAAAAATGCTCGAAATCAACTCAGAATTCGTGAAAAAATTCACATACTTTGAAAATTTCAGCTCAATCAGTCAAATAATAAAAAAAAATTTCAAACAAAATATAAGAAAATTAAGATTTTTTTTCTTTTCTGTTTCTTTTGACCGCTCCTTTTCTGCTTGTGAATTTATTTTACTTGTAGCACCCGGAGGTTCTCTTCTAATTTTCTGACTGCAGATGTTACATTTAGCTATTTCGAGCCTATCCTGAAACATTGTAAAGTATTCAAATACTGCAGAAGCTGATCTTTTAGCCATATTGACTGAAAGTATAAACAAAATAATAATTTTTAAATAATGCAGCTAAATGATACAAGTTTGTTACATAGCAATAAAATAACAATGATATGTATATATACAGGTTAAATTGATAATTTTATATCTTACATTTTTTCAAACTTTACCTTTGGGTCTTACCTAGGTAAACGTGTTAAATCACTATTATGAATTAGAATAAATTTTTTTTTTAATTTTTGTACTTTTTTTAAACTTTAAATATACAAAACTAATTTTCTGATTTTTTTAAAAAAGAGAAAATGCATATAATCATTAATTTAAGTGAATGTTGGCTATTCTACTCCTTCCTTATAATTAAATAAACCTTTTATTAATCTAATTTTCTTAACCAAAAATTTCAGTGCTTTTGACCTCTTTACAAATTTTAGGAAACCCCGGCCATAACCCCGGCCCCGGCCAAATCCGGCCCCGCCCCGGCCCGGCCCGGCCAAATTCCAGCCCCGGTCGGTCCCTATATATATATATATATATATATAATATAATATATATATATATATATATATATATATATATATATATATATATATATATATATATATATATATATATATATATATATATATATATATATATATATATATATATATATATATATATATATATATATATATATATATATATATATATATATATATATATATATATATATATATATATATATATATATATATATATATATTCTTTTTCATTATAGTAGAAAATTATAAATTAAATTTAATATGGAATATTCGAGTTCAATTTCTAGAGAAATTTTAATTTGAAACGTTTAGAGAGACAGACAGACAGACAGACAGAGAGAGAGAGAGACAGAGAGAGAGAGAGAGAGAGAGAGAGAGAGAGAGATAGAAAAGAAAAAGGAAAAAGGTGGAACAAATTTTGTTTGAATTTTATTAGTGAAGGCATTCGGTGAACTGTATTAGCGCTTTCCCAAAAGAAAAATGTTCCAATTTGCATTTCTATTGTCATCTAAAGCATATGGACACACACACACACACACACACACACTATATATATATATATATATATATATATATATATATATATATATATATATATATATATATATATATATATATATATATATATATATATATATATATATATATATATGGGCTCTCAAGTGGGCACAAGGCTTTTCTACGAAAACTACCATAAACTACAATCTCAGATGATATGAATAGTTTAGACTTCTTCTTCTTCTTCTTCTTCTTCTTCTTCTTCTTCTTCTTCTTCTTCTTCTTCTTCTTCTTCTTCTTCTTCTTCTTCTTCTTCTTCTTCTTCTTCTTCTTCTTCTTCTTCTTCTTCTTCTTCTTCTTCTTCTTCTTCTTCTTCTTCTTCTTCTTCTTCTTATTCCTCTTTTTCTTTTTCTTTTTTCTTTTTCTTTTTCTTCTTCTTCTTCTTCTTCTTCATCTTCTTCTATTTTCAAGTGTCGTACGTGTCTCTTTTTTTTATATTTTTTTACTTAAAAAATAATTGTCGATTTCGCTGCATTTTAAATAAGTTTATATATTTGCTCTTCTTCCCTTTGCAACTTTTGAGACAAGTTGGAATAATTTTTGGAAAATCTGATGCGTCTTAAATTAGATTTCACTTTCACCAAATGAAGCTGTCAAGATTTTATGAAATGTATATGTTATATTAATAAATAAATAAATAATATATAAATAAACATGTGCGTATAATATTACTAATTCAAAACTGTTCCTGTGACACCATGGCAGTGAATGTATCACATGTTTGCAGTATTGGCAATAAAAGGCTAATTTAACTTTTATTAATATCACCACAAGGTGTACGGGAATATATTTGGTACTTTTTATAGTACATTTTGAAACCATTCTAAAAAATTAGTACTTTTTAACTTTACTTCACAGCAACTCGTTGTAAACATTAGAGTAGCAACATTTTATTATTATTATTATTATTATTATTATTATTATTATTATATATTATTATTATTAATATTATTATTATTATTATTATTATTTTAATATCATCATCAGTTTTGCAAACATACAAATGAATAATCTTAAAAACCTATTAAAAAATAAAATAAATAAATAAATAAAAGTTAAAAAATTAAATAAAAAAGAAAAATTTTCCCTTAGTAATTGTGTTGGTTAGAAGATTTTTATTTATTATAGTAATTCATATAAATTGTTTTGAAGAATTTGAAAAATAAAGTTTGTCTATTGTTAAAAAAAAAAAAAAAAAAAAAAAAAAAAAAATGGAATGGACTTTACGTACACATCAATATGTACACACTACCGCATCAAAACATACATATTACCTCATTAAAACGTACACACTACCGCATCTAAACATACAAACTAATACATCAAAGCATACAGACAACATCAATACATGCATTCAATGCATAAAATCATATATAACATCGCATCGAAACATAATACAACATCAACTCAATTCAGCATTTCTTGCCAATTCTTCTAGCAGTTAATATATATATATATATATATATATATATATATATATATATATATATATATATATATATATATATATATATATATATATATATATATATATATATATATATATATATATATATATATATATATATATATATATATATATATATATATATATATATATATATATATATATATATATATATATATATATATATATATATATATATATATAATATATATATTTTATTTTTGTCGGAATTTAAATAACAGCATTTGAAATCATTAAAATGTTTGAGAACTTTTTCACCAAAGTTTAAAAGCTTTTATAACAATTCCTAATTTAATTTAAATATAGTTACTAATTAACTGTAATTCTATTTTCTGAATGTACATACATACAAACATAAATACATACATACATACATACTTACATACATACATACATACATACATACATACATATATATACATGTGATGCATTTTGCGTACAAAGTTAGCAACTCTTCTCTCTCTCTCTCTCTCTCTCTATATATATATATATATATATATATATATATATATATATATATATATATATATATATATATATATATATATATATATATATATATATATATATATATATATATATATATATATATATATATATATATATATATATTAAGGTAGACTATTAGAGACGTTCCTTAATTATTTTCATTGTGTAAAAATCAACAAATATTTCAAACTAAAAATATTTTTGCCGAAACTTTTAATTGCTCTTCGAGTGTCGATGGCTTCGAGAAAAAAAAAATAAATAAAAAAAAAATAAAAATATAAAAAATTTGACGAATTCAAGTCGAACAATGTCATAATCAATGGTCAGATGGACGTCGTCAAAGTTTCCTTAATGAAAAATCAAAGACTACGAGAAAAGATCTTCCATACAAGGACTCAAATATACGAAATATTATGAAAAAGGGAAACGAACTAAATCGAGACAAAGATGAAAAAAAGGTGAAGGAGGGAAACGTCGAGGTAATTTAAAAAAAAAAAATTTTTTTCTTTCTTCAACCCCCCTCTCACCCCCAAAAAATATCAAGAAAAAAAGTTTTGCTTTTCGCTTGACAAAAGAAAGAGAAAGAAAACTCACCCAAACGGTTTTAGGTCATATTTCGCAATAGATAAAGAAATGTGAAGGGGAGGTACTTTGAGGGGAAGGTAAAGAGACGTGGAATGGAGGTACTCTGAAGGGAAGGTAAAGTGGCGTGGAAGAGAAGTACTTTGAGGGGAAAGTAAAGAGACGTGGAAGGGAGGTACTTTGAGGGGAAAGTAAAGAGACGTGGAGGGGGGGTACTTTGAGGGGAAGGTAAAGAGACGTGGAGGGGAGAAACTTTTAGGGGAAGGTAAAGAGATGTGGAGGGGAGGTACTTTGAGGGGAAGGTAAAGAGACGTTGAGGGGAGGTACTTTGAGGGGAAGATAAAGAGACGTGGAGGGGAGGTACTTTGAGGGGAAAGTAAAGAGGCGTGGAAGGGAGATACTTTTAGGGGAAGGTAAAGAGACGTGGAGGGGAGGTACTTTGAGGGGAAAGACTGGGAGCTGAGAAATGGTTTTGCTTTTGCCTTGAGAATCAGATGTACCAAAAAAATTTTTTTTTCTACAATCTAGGGTTCATTCAGCATCGTAATATTTATGGCAATATATATATATATATATATATATATATATATATATATATATATATATATATATATATATATATATATATATATATATTATATATATATATATATATATATATATATATATATATGAAGCCAAAATAAAACCAAACCGTTTTTATTATTACTATTATTATTATTATTATTATTATTATTATTATTATTATTATTATTATTATTATTATTATTATTATTATTATTATTATTATTATTATTATTATTATTATTCATTATTATTACTATTATTATTATTATTATTATTATTATTATTATACAATGCTCCAAAATTTCTTATCCCTTATCCAAATATTGTTTCTTTAAATCTTCAAGGCTTATAATATAATGACGCATATAAATTAAATAACAAACAAAGAATATTGAAAAATAAATAAATAAATAAACCAATAAATAAGTAAATATAAAAATCTCTTGTAAAGATCTCAAGATTTAGATCTTTAACAAAGATTCCCAGAGAGATACTTAATTCTTATTATATATATATATATATATATATATATATATATATATATATATATATATATATATATATATATATATATATATATATATATATATATATATATATATATATATATTATATATATATATATATATTTATATATATTTATATATATATATATATATATATATATATATATATATATATATATATATATATATATATATATATATATATATATATATATATATATATATATATATATATATATATATATATATATATATATATATATATATATATATATATATATATATATATATATATATATATATATATATCTCCTTGGTGGGAAAATTCCAGAGACCTACTAATTTCCACCAGAGTTGGGAAAATGTCAGAAGCCTGATCAAATATTAAAATATATATATATAGATATATAATATATATATATATATATATATATATATATATATATATATATATATATATATATATATATATATATATATATATATATATATATATATATATATATATATATATATATATATATATATATATATATGTGAGTGTGTGTGCATGTATGTATGTATGTATGTATGTATGTATGTATGTGCTCTCATTAATTAACTTATGTAATAAAATGATCGTAGATGCTCAAATTTCACTCATCAAGAAACTAATTTTGTTATTTAATAAAAAAATAAATGTCCCAAAAATCTTTTTTCTTTTTATTTATAAAAGATTCTTTCTATAATATCAAATTTCACTCCAGTATTTTACTAACGTTGCTAAACAGTTAATAGTAATAATAATGATGGTAATAATAAAAATAATAATAATAGTAATAATAATATTGATGATAATAATAGTATAATAATTATAATAATAATAATAATAATAATAATAATAATAATAATAATAATAATAATAATAATAATAATAATAATAATAATAATGATGATAATAATATAATAATAGTAATAATAATAATAATAATAATAATAATAATAATAATAATAATAATAATTAATAATAATAAAAATAATAATAATAATAATAATAATAATAATAATAATAATATAATAATAATAATAATAATAATAATAATAATAATAATAATAATAATAATAATAATAATAATAATAAAAACAATAGTAATTATAAAGTTTAAAGCCGCCAGTAAAAGGTATTGTTATAGATCCTTTTTGTGTTTATTTTTTTTTAAGGTTTTCTTTTATCCTTCTGGAATTTGTTTTTTATTTTATTTTTATTTTTTTTTTTTTTTTTTTTTTTTTTTTTTTTTTGTTGTTGTTAAATAATTCTTTTTTGAGAAAAAGAAGCACGAAGTTATCCACAGGGAAACATGAGAATAGTTTGTTCCAACAATACTCTGAAATTGAAGCTGAGTAATTACTTTGAAAATCAACGTACAAAATAAGTAAATGAATACTTAAAAAAAATAAAAAATAAATAATATAAATAAAATAAAAATAAAAACTTTTTGTTGTTTTTTTTTTTCAAAAAAATATCTTCAGTAAATGTTTCAAATAAATGTTCATTGAAAAATCGATTTATTAATAATCGTTTTAAAAGAAAAAACAATTTTTTTACTTTAATTTTTAATTTTAATTTTTATTTAATTTATTTTAATTTTTATTTTTCATTTTTTTTTTTTTCATTTCCATTTTCCAGACAATAGCTACCTTGGTGATTATAGTAAATATCGCTTCCTTATTTAGTGATTATTTCACACACACACAACACACACACACATTAATACAAACCCAGACATAAATTTACACAGAGACACATATACCAAAAAAAATTTGGGGTTCGATTCACTGAGGAGAACGAAAATGAGCTGATTTTCTTTCTCTTGTTTAAAATAACAATAAAAATTACAGAGTTTTACCTATGACATTGTTGATAATAATAATTTTGATACAGCATAATAATAATAATAATAATAATAATAATAATAATAATAATAATAATAATAATAATAATAAACTTGAAAAAGTTTATTTAAATTCAGTTCTTACATTGGATTTAATTTTCAGGTATTTAAGCAAGATAAGAATATATATATATATATATATATATATATATATATATATATATATATATATATATATATATATATATATATATATATATATATATATATATATATATATATATATATATATATATATATATATATATATATATATATATATATATATATATATTTATGTCTCCTCTGGTGGGCAAAGGCCGGAGACCTACTAAATTCCACCAGAGTTGGGAAAAATTCGGGAAGTTGGATATAATATATATTAT
>SEYY01005888.1:7500-15000 GCA_009176605.1 Armadillidium nasatum | reverse complement strand
TTTAATCAGTGTAGTAAATATTACTGTTTGCTACTCTAAATTTTTAATATTAAGCTACCTAATGAATTTCAGGAGCAATTTCTTGAAATATTACTTTCTCTTCTGGCTCTTTGTACTGTACTAACTTTTTCTTCTTTTTCTTTTTTTCTTATTTTTTCTCTTTAATTTTTTTTTTTTTTTTTTTTTTTTTTTTTTTTTTTTTTTTTAGAAAAATGTTTAAAAAAAGGCATTTCCCGAGTTGAAAAGTCACTAAACTTGTAACAGTGTTTTAATAAAAAGAAAAATTTAACGTAATAATAATAATAATAATAATAATAATAATAATAATAATAATAATAATAATAATAATAATAATAATAATAATAATAATAATAATAATAATAATAATAATAATAATTTCGTAAATTAAATAAATTTCAGAAAATTGCAGAAAATCCCGAATTTTGAAAATAAGTAAGAAATATTAAAAACCTAGTAAAAAAAGACAATGACTCAATTCATGTTTATTAAACATACAAAAACAAAATTAAATCAATTAATTATTAAATTAATTAATTAATATGACTTTAATTTAAGTGAGATCTTAATACATTATTTTAAAAAAAGAACAAAATTAAAAGCTAAAAAGAAGCGACTATCTTATTATAACGTGATAGTTGTCTGATCGTCCAGTGACGTAACAAACTTTTTAAAGATCGTTGAAATACGAGAGAGAGATTTTTATATTCATTATATTATGATGTAAATTTTAATTCCATGGAGGACATTGTAATTCATTGTCATTTTAAATAGGATTTTGGGTGTAATTCTCTCTCTCTCACCCTCTCATTTTAATTTTCTCTCTCACTTTAATTCTCTGTCTTTTACTCTCTCTCTCTCTCTCTCTCTCTCTCTCTCTCTCTCTCTCTCTCTCTCTCTCTCTCTCTCTCTCTCTCTCTCTCTCTCTGCTCTCTCTCTCTCACTCTCTCACTCTCACTTTAATTCTCTGTCTGTCTGTCTCTCTTTCTCTCTCACCTTTCAATCACTCTGTCTGTCTCTCTCTCCTTACTACTACTACTACTATTATTATTATTATTATTATTATTACTACTACTACTACTACAAAAGGTGAAATAGCGAACTCGATCAAACATGAAGAATTAAAATAAAAACAAATATTTTAAAATAGCAAATTGTAAAAAAATATAATGAAGCCATTTAAGTAAGGAGCTTTTATAACCTGCAAATTTATATATTTCGTTTAACAAACGAGATGAATCAGAGGATAATAAGTGTATCAACACCGAAAGTAGATGAATGAAAGTAGAATGAAAAGTACAATGAAAATGAAAGTAAATAAAAGTACAATGAAAGTAGATGTAACGACACTTATAATTATAATAATAATAATAATAATAATAATAATAGTAATAGTAATAGTAATAATAATAATGATAATAATAATGAAAATAGTGATAGTAATAATAATAGTAATGATAACAATAATAATAAAAATAATAATAATAATTATAATAATATAAAAAGATTAAATTTTTCTCAACTGATCACAGTATAATATTTATTTCATTGAGTTTATTTATCAAAATAATGAAAAAAATAATTTTAAGTAGTTTGTTTATCATTAAAAGACATTATTTATTTTTTTAATTATTTTTTTATTTAATTATTTATTTATTTGTTTTTCTTTTATTTTTAACTAAAAATTTTTCCCTCTTCTCATTAAACTCTTTCTTACTCATTTAATTGTTTCTAAAGTTTAATTTGCATTAAAGAAACTTTTTTTATTCAATTTAAATCTTTTTTTTTCTTTTTTTTTTATTATTTTTTTTCTTTTTAGATTAATTTATTTTTATTTTATTTTTCTATTTTTTTTAAATTAATTTTTTTTATTTGTTTTTTTTTTTTTTTTTTGAGATTAGCATTTTTTTTTTTATTTTTAAACTTTTAAATAAAAATTTTCAATTTAAATTTATTTTATCATTTTGTATATATAAAAAAAAGTATTCTATGAACATTAGCTGTAAGAAACTCCGCCCATTTTTGTTCTGTTTATCAAAATTTGCAAAACAAAACTGAATGTTTTAAAATTTGAGGAGCATCGGAAGTTTTTGGTCATCTTTTTTTATATTTAACTTTAAAATAAATTTGTAATATATATATATATATATATATATATATATATATATATATATATATATATATATATATATATATATATATATATATATATATATATATATATATATATATATATATATATAAAGACTTTCATTTGTTATTTCTGAAAATTCGAACGAGTTTCACCCAGCAAAAATCATCAGGTCGTAAATAAATCATTCTCGAACCCTTTATATTTACTATGAATTAAAAAAATCTAACTATTTTATTGATTCCGGAATCAATACGAGTTTCAATAAAATAATCGGAATCGATACTGGTATTGATTTCGAAGTCAATATCGGCTTCCTTCAATAAAATAATCGATATTGAAAACGATATTTTAGCATTCCAAGTACCTACTATCGATTCTTACTCTCTATTGATTTATAAGAAATGGGAAACAAGGATAATGAAAAGACAAGAATTGTAGAATAAAATATAAAATGGATGGTGCGAAGAGAGATCATGTTCATCAATGGCTGCTGAACGAGATATAATATATATATATATATATATATATATATATATATATATATATATATATATATATATATATATATATATATAATATATATATATATATATATATATATATATATATATATATATATATATATATATATATATATATATATATATATATATATATATATATATATATATAATATATATATATATATATATATATATATATATATATATATATATATATATATATATATATATATATATATATATATATATCCTTCCCAGGAAGGGTTTTACCCTGTATGGAACCAGCATCTTTCCCCATCTGCTTGAAGAAGTTCTCCCAGAGCCCTCCAAAAGATCAAGTTCTTCGGCTCGCCGTCCCCATCCCGGTCCATGAGTCTATCCAGACTCTTCAGGTAGGGTTTTACCCTTTATAGACCAGCATCGTTCTCAAACCAATCAAACACTCTCTAGGGGTCTTATATGAGCAATGGTTATGCTGGTTCTATAAAGCCGTTGACAGAGAAATATAGGCCGGATGGCTATCCTATTCCTATTATATATATATATATATATATATATATTATATATATATATATATATATATATATATATATATATATATATATATATATATATATATATATATATATATATATATATATATATATATATATATATATATATATATATATATATATATAAAATAGTTATCCATAAGTATAGTTTTTTTTAACAGAGAAAGAAAAAACAAGCAAATTTTTGGGATAACATTTATTAATTCGAACATTAATTGCAAATATAAAAATAAATAGTAACGGTCGATGTAGATATTAAAATTTTGATATCCGCTGATAAGAATGAGTCTACAGTTTCCAATAATGTATCTAATATACTTTAAAAAAATAAATGTGTTTTAAAAGCTATTTGTAAACATTTTATTGTCTTTACATTAATACTATATAAAAGAAAACATTTTCAAAAACGCTAAAAACAAATTTTTGTCTTCAAACTTTTTGAATGTGGATGGGGATGCAGGATATGATTGAGATTGTGAAAATTTGTAACATCATTGACGTATAGTGTAGTGTTTTTTTACGCATGTCACCACACCACAGCTGAAGAACAATCACCAACACAACACCGAAGTACATCTCACCTCATGACAACTTTATATTCCAAACAATAGCTTTATTTTTCCAAAATGGATGCTGAAATTGTGCGTGGAGCACTTCATTGAATCGCACCAAATCGAACCCAGTTCAAGCCCAGGACAATAAGTAAAAACTTCTGACAATTGTTGTAATTTATTATTATTATTATTATTATTATTATTATTATTATTATTATTATTATTATTATTATTATTATTATTATATATTATATATATATATATATATATATATATATATATATATATATATATATATATATATATATATATATATATATATATATATATATATATATTTCATACATTTTAATGATATGTTTGCATCTCAGACAGCAATGGTGGTTTTTGAGACGGAAAATTGGATCGAAACCTGAACACAAAAGAAAGCTTTTTATCTGCTGCCCATTTTCAATTTCTTTAAACTTCTTAAGTGTTTCGAAAGTGTCTGGGGAATTTCCTGCCAATTGCATGACAGGGGCTTGAGAAAATTAACTGAATACATCGTCAGAATGGGCTTCGATATCATTCCAGTGAACACTGGTTGTAATGACGCAGAAACAATTAAAAAATGATTTCCGGTGCTTCTCCTGCAGACACCATGTCATTCGACATGTTCGAATATTTATGTTTTTGTGTTAATTAAACTAAATTGGGGAAATATATTATTAATATAGATTTTATTCTTCTGTTCAAGAGATTAGAGTAACATTTAAAGTTCATAGAGAAGAAATTATACAAAATTGAAGCCAGTGATTCAGTCTCAGTTGTGGTTTGAATTCGAGCGAAGACTATTCCGTGAGGAAAGTAACGATCATCAATAGCGGGTCCTTACGACTTACCCGTATCAATCTATATTTTGTAACATGTAAGGTTTCTAGCTCTGTTTTAATTCTGGTTATTAGCTCTGTATTCTGCTCTGTTTCTATTTTGGTTATTAGCTCTGTTTCTATTCTGGTTACTAGCTCTGTTTCTATTCTGGTTACTAGCTCTGTTTCTATTTTGGTTACTAGCTCTGTTTCTATTCTGGTTACTAGCTCTGTTTTTATTTTGGTTATTAGCTCTGTTTCTATTCTGGTTACTAGCTCTGTTTCTATTAGGTTTTTGCGCTTCACAATTTTTTGGCTTAAAAAAGTTTGTTTTGTTTTTTTTCTAGATAATTTATCTCTTTTTCATCACAATTTGATAGGGCTGGTAATCTATTATTTTATAAAATATAAATTGTTACGTGTATTACTTAAGGCCGCAGTCACGCTCTTGAGAAGCTTCTAACGATGAAATGCCTTACAGAAGACTACTGGGAATTTGTCAAAGTGCCTCTCACTTTCCTAGAGATAAGATCTAGAGTCACAAATAGACTCCCTCGATCTGCAGGATCTACCATTTGCTATGATGGATGGTATAGTATCACACTCTCCTAAGGTTGGATGTTTCGGAAGCAGTTCAATTTCGCGATTTGAGAATAAAGGAGTCGTAAGGAGAACTGTGTATTTTGCTGTTTGAATTTGCCTGAGGCATGGACAGAAACCCAACCCTCAGCAAATTTAAAAATCCATATTTGGTACCTTTGTGATGGTCAAGTTTCCTACACATTTTTACATTCTATAGTATCAGCAAAAAACTAAAATGGAAATGTTGATGGCAATAAGAAGAGATTCAACTTAAGAATGATTCACCAAAGATGGCTACAATTCAAGGAAATATAATCTTATAATCTTAGAATCTTAGAATCTTAAAATTTTAAAACCTTAGAATCTTATAATCTTAGAATCTTAGAATCTTATAATCTTAGAATCTTATAATCTTAAAATTTCTTATAAATCCTTAAAATCTTATAACCTTAGAATCTTATAACCTTAGAATCTTATAATCTTAGAATCTTAGAATCTTAGAATCTTATAATCTTAGCATCTTAGAATCTTATAATCTCAAAATCTTAGAATCTTAAAATCTTATAATCTTTTAATCTTAGAGTATTTGTCCTGAGTGAAAATATTCTCATCCAAAATAAACAAGAAAGATTAACAATCATAAAAGCATTCCAAAAGGCAAATTCTTTCATTCACTCTTTTTCAATTGTCAGTAGTAATATTGAGCACTAAAGTAGTGTTTATCCATAACATCAAAAGCCTCAAGGTTACGAATGAGGAAAAGCAACAATTCTACTTGCTAGCAGGAAGCCATCACAAAAACGCCTTCTCAGAGCGATTAACGATTTGGTACTAACACCCTCGGTAGTACAGTGAAAATGACTCGGAACTCGACAACTATTTTTGAAAATACAAATCGTCACATTACAACGACAGATATAAATCAAATTTAATGGAATTTTTTATGTATAAATAATTTTCCATTAGCAATAAACTGCGACAATGGGAGCTATAAATTTGTGGAAATAAATTTACCTCTATGTTAAGTAAACCTGTAATATATATATATATATATATATATATATATATATATATATATATATATATATATATATATATATATATATATATATATATATATATATATATATATATATATATATATATATATAATATATCATAGTCAAAAGCTGTTACATAATAATATTAAATATTACGTATTGCAATGATTCCAGTTTTTCTTACTTAAAAATAATTAATGCTCAACAGGATATTCGTCACACTATTGTCCTTACTTGCGTCATTGAAAAAAGAAGTCAGATCTTTGAAGAGAGAGAGAGAGAGAGAGAGAGAGAGAGAGAGAGAGAGAGAGAGAGAGAGAGAGAGAGAGAGAGAAGCCGGAATGGCGTTTTAGAGCAACCAGTCCTTTTTCATTTTTGCCTTTGTTTCTTCAAGGTGATCCACCAGTTACTTATTATTAAATGAACAAACCAATGTTAACCTCTCGATGATGTGAAGCTCCAAAAATCAGAAATAATATTTAAACTTCCTCGTCACTAAAACGAGACTTTTCAGAAGCAAAAAAAAAAATAAATAAATTTTTAAAAAAAATATATTTCATAATACTTAAGTCACTATCAAATACTTTTAAAACCACAAAATCTTCAATTTCGAATTCTAATTAAATTATTATTATTATTATTATTATTATTATTATTATTATTATTATTATTATTATTATTATTATTATTATTATTATTATTATTATTATATTATTATTATTATTATTATTATTATTATTATTATTATTATTATTATTATATTATTATTATTATTATTATTATTATTATTATTATTATTATTATTATTATTATTATTATTATTATTATTATTATTATTATTATTATTATTATTTTTATTATTATTAGGACCATGTCCTGTATGCTTATAGGGTAGTGTTAGCTGAAGACAATGTTCCAAAATCTTTAGCCTTTCACTGGAAGAGAAAACAGTGGAAAAGTGCGTTCCATAGTGTATAGAATATTACCGTGATGTGTTCCCTGCTTCTTGAACCAACATTAAAGGGAATGGACTTCATATGGTGAGACTATCTCTTCAAGTGAAGTCTTACGTTAGTCTCATACTAACATCAGCTGGTTATGATTTTTTTTGTTAATATGTGTTCATTGTTTCCAAAAAAAATCAAGTATTTTCAAGCACTCTTAAGTACGTTAAATTTTAAAAGAATAAATCCTTAAAAAAAAAAAAAAAAATTTTTTTTAGCTTGAAAAGAAAACAAAATGTAATTCTGATCCTCATTTCTAAGAT
>SEYY01005887.1:50000-52584 GCA_009176605.1 Armadillidium nasatum | reverse complement strand
TTATAAACGTGAACTTAAAAAAAGATATATTCTAATATCCATGAACTTATAAAAGATTATATTTTAATATATATTTATATATATATATATATATATATATATATATATATATATATATATATATATATATATATATATATATATATATATATATATATATATATATATATATATACTTATAAAAGTATTATATTCGAATAAATTAAGCGAACTTATAAAAAGATTTTATTCTTATAAATATGAACTTATAAAAATATTATATTCTAATAAAGACTATATACTTAAACTTCTAAAAAGATTAAATTTTTATATAAATGAATTTATAAAATATTATAGTTCAATATGCATGAACTTATAAATAGATTATTCTAATATATACGAATTTACCAAATGATTATTTTAATATAAGAAGCATGAAATTTTAACCCTTGAAATCAAAAGATGCATTTTAAAACCTTATTTGTATATAGTTATATTAAGAAGCAAAATGATATTATCTTATTTTTGTAAGTGAGATAGCATCATTACTTCATTTTTTAAAATGAGATAAGAATATTGTGTAAAATGATGGAGAGAGAATATCCATCAACTAATCATTAAATCATAGAATGAAGAAATTCATTGATGTTTTTATCGCAAAAAGGTCAGAACGAGAATTGAGCAAGAGTTTACTTTTCTTCACAGCACCACACCAATAAGAACAAACTGTCTATCGCAATTTTTCACAAAAAATTTCCGGCATATATATATTATATATATATATATATATATATATTTATATATATATATAATATATATATATATATATATATATATATATATATATATATATATATATATATATATATATATATATATATATATATATATATATATATATATATATTATATATATATTAATATATATTCCCTGATTTCAATAAGGAAAAGGTACAGATGAGTCATAGTACAGATTTTTTATTTGTTTATTTATTTATTTATTTATTTATTTATTGATAACAAAGAGGAATAAATATAATAGTTCTGTGTGTGTGTGGGGGGGGGGTAATAGTAAAATGATGGAAATGAAAAATAGAACATAGAGATTCAGAAGTAATAATAATAATTATTATTGTAAACTTTGATTACACCGTGAAATTTTAAAGATAGGATTCTAAAGATATACTTGGAAGTCATATTATGTGAAAATGAGATCACATGATGACTATTTATACAACATATAATTCCTTCTCATAGGTATGTCATTAATTTATCTAGTCAGAACTGTTGAAGTTGTCAGTACTTATTTGTATAATGACGATAATGATGAAGTTGATGATGGTTGTGATTTGTCCTACTTAAAGTTGATGATGATGATGATTTGTCCTATTTGAAATTGATGATGGTGGTGAATAGTCCTATTTGATGATTTGTCCTATTTGAAGTGGATGATGGTGGTGTTTTGTCCTATTTGATAATTTGTCCTATTTGAAATTGATGATGGTGGTGATTTGTCCTATTTGAAGATGATGATGGTGGTGATTTGTCCTAATTAAGTAAATATAGTTTACGATTTCTAAGTATATTTTACATTTCTTTTTATTATTATACATTTAACTATCAGTTTTTTATCATCTTAATGTATCAAATATTTACGAATATTTTGTATAAATATGACGTCATTGTCGATGTAGACATCTTCACTTTCGCCTTCATTCTTCGCCGTCAACTTCAGCGTTATCAACTTCTCCTTCGTCTGCTTCATCAAACTTCTGCGTCATCATCTTCGCCTTCGTCTGCTTCATCAAACTTTGGGGTGATCATCTTCGTCTTTGATTTGGGCTCTTTCTTCGTCTTTTCCTTCGTCTTTTCCTTCGCTTTGCAGTCAAGAAAAGACTTGCAAACCAAATTTATAAATGGCGCAACATACAAAATTTGAAACATTTATTGACATATTTTATAATAACGTTAAAAATCTTTTATGCAAACGCAGGAGAAAAGGAAGAGAGAGAGAGAGAGAGAGAGAGAGAGAGAGAGAGAGAGAGAGAGAGAGAGAGAGAGAAGAGAGAGAGAGAGAGAGAGAGAGAGAGAGAGAGAGAGAGAGAGAGAGAGAGAGAACTGATACCAGTTCTTTTATTAAAGGATGCAATAGATGACTATATGCATATATATATATATATATATATATATATATATATATATATATATATATATATATATATATATATATATATATATATATATATATATATATATATATATATATATATATATATATATATATATATATATATAGTATATATATATAGTTATATATATACAGCTATATATATATG
The DNA here is from genome assembly GCA_009176605.1 of Armadillidium nasatum. Classification (NCBI taxonomy): domain Eukaryota; kingdom Metazoa; phylum Arthropoda; class Malacostraca; order Isopoda; family Armadillidiidae; genus Armadillidium; species Armadillidium nasatum. The sequence continues at coordinate 50,269 of SEYY01005887.1, read as the reverse complement.
AAAGCGATGTGTTGTTGTACTCGTAAAAGACGTCAAGTTTAAAAAAGGTAACTTGATTCTGTTTAAAAGAACTTTCACGATTTTGACTCTGACACTGACTGACTTACTCCGATTTTGACTATGAATTTGATTCCGATTTTGACCCTGACTCCGAAAATGATTCGGACTCTCACTCTCTGACTTTGACCCTCACTCTCATTCTGACTAAGACTGACTCTGACTCTGATTGACTGATTCTGACATTGAGTTTGTCTCTGTCTCTGACTCTG
>SEYY01005887.1:32500-42500 GCA_009176605.1 Armadillidium nasatum | reverse complement strand
ACACCATATCTCCCGTTAATAAATTAGATGTTAACTTATAGAATAAATAAAGATAAGATAGGTATTGCTTATGTTATCAACTCTTTAAATCATAATATTATTACACAGAAACTTTCTGAAATACTGTTTATGAATGTCATAAACTTAGAAGTTTTAATATAATAAAACTTATGAAAATCTACAAATGGAAGTTTATGAAAACTACTACGTAAATTTTTTCTTATCTAAAAATTTAGGGTTATGAAAAATGAAAATACTGTTTCATAAGAGAATAGTACTAAATTCCAAATTAAATTAAATTTTGTAACTTGGTATGTAACAAATTTTGCTATTTAGAGCTTAAAAGAAATAAGTAAAAATCCACATTTAACATCTTTTATTTATATTTCCAGCGTTTCATGAGCTTGGCGGGGTTTTGCGGTGTCAAAATCCGTTGTCAGCTGAGAGAGAATCGAGAGAGAGAAAGAAAACAAAAATACGAACAATTCAGTATATACTTAATCTCGGTTCGGTGTGGATGTGTTTTGCGTGATATATTGCTTTTTTTAAACGTAAATTTATTTTTGATATTCTTTCAAAGGTGAAAATAAATGAAAGAATAATTATATTTGTTTATGTACAAAGAATACTAAGACAATATTACGTATTATTCTGTAGTTTTTGGTGTTTGTATTGAAAAGTAGAACGCTAGTTTTTCATTAAAGATTTGTGAACTGCCAGCAGGCAAATTTATAAAGAAAATGGCGTTTTTACGGTCAGTTGGTCTGTTTGTCGTTTTCTCTTTTTCCCTTCATGAGTTCTTCTTCTTCTTCTTCTTCTTATTTTTCTTCTCTTTTTGTACACAGCTATATATATATATATATATATATATATATATATATATATATATATATATATATATATATATATATATATATATATATATATATATATATATATATATATATATATATATATATATATATATATTATATATATATATTATATATTATTATTATTATTATTATTATTATTATTATTATTATTATTATTATTATTATTATTGTGTGGTAGAGTTCACAGTGTTAATAAAAGATGGAGCTAGCCTCCTCTAATCTAAAATCGTACAAATCCCCTGAACTTTCGTTCCCTACCCATTATTTGAACGAAACATTTTGAGACGAACGAAGTTGAATGAACGATAGGTTCTTCAGTTTTGAGAGAGAGAAAAAAAATGATAGTATTATTACCCAGCCTTTTCCTTATTTTTTTTTATTTTTATTATTATTTTTTTTTAGAATACAAATGAGAGTATAGAGAATGATGTTAAGGCCCTTCTGTATTTAAAAAAAATGGAAAGGTGCAAGCATTAGAACGTTTTATTTATTTTTTTTTTTTTTTCCAGTTTTTCCCATCCCCCAATCACAACGGTCATTTGTTTGGCCTATATATATATATATATATATATATATATATATATATATATATATATATATATATATATATATATATATATATATATATATATATATATATATATATATATATATATATATATATATATATTTTATTTCAGAGCCTTTCAGAGAGATTGACTTCGTCGGAAGTAACTTCCTTGGTCTTCATTTCTTCTGTGATTGAACTTACTGTGGAGCTTTGGTTTTTTTGCCTTATGATAAAATTGTGTATGTTCATATAATAAGTTTTTCTGTCTCTCGCTAAATGAATTCGCTAGTGAAGAAGTGACAGTGCCAATAGTGACATTTTTTTTTATATACAAATGCCTTCCTTGGGTCCAACTAAATGCCTTAATTGAATGTGATTTGATTATAGTGTATAATAATATTGGAAAATTTTTGTGTGAATTTCAATCAGTGGTTTATGGCAAGCCTATAGAGAATAGTGATTTTAAATTGGTGAATGATGGTGATGAAATTCTGTGGTGCAGTGATAATGAATTAAAATATATATATAAATATATAATTGTCTACTTAAAAATGACAACGTCTCTTAGACGGATAAAACTGACTAAACTTAATAAACATCTCGTTTGTCATTTGTGCAATGGATACTTCGTGGAGGCAACAACTATTACCGAGTGTCTGCACACCTTCTGTAAGAGCTGCATCGTCAGATATCTGAAGTCTTCATCGTATTGCCCAGTTTGTGAGGTCCAAGTAAGAATTGTTTCCTCATATTCAGTCTGTTATTATTATTATTATTATTATTATTATTATTATTATTATTATTATTATTATTATTATGAACAGGTTCACAAAACTAAGCCGACTTCAGGTTTGAGGGAAGATCGCACGTTGCAGGATGTCGTATACAAACTTGTACCTGATCTGTTCCGGAATGAGATGGCCAGACGGGTTCAGTTTTACAAAGAGCATCCAGAAGCAGGTAAAGTTTCCCCCCCCCCCCATTCATTCGTAAACGCACTCGCGCGCGCACACATACATACATTACATACATTCATACATACATACATTAATTCTTACATACATACATTCACAAATCAAACAGATGGAAAGCAAATCTTTATTGTAGATTGATCAGTATGTATGGCAGATGAGGATAAGAGGAGAATTTATATATATATATATATATATATATATATATATATATATATATATATATATATATATATGGGACCGACCGGGGTCTGGGTTGCCTAAAATTTGTAAAGTGGTCAAAAGCACTGATATTTTAGGTTAAGAAAATTAGATATAAATTTAATTGAGGTTTATTTAATTATAAGAATGGAGTAGAATAGCCAACATTCACTTAAATTAATGATTATATGCATTTTCAAAAAAAAAAAAAAAAAAATATATATATATATATATATATATATATATATATATATATATATATATATATATATATATATATATATATATATATATATATATATAAAAATTTTGTATAATAAAAGTTTAAAAAAAAAAAAAAAAGTACAAAAAAAAAAAATTTTTGAATTTTTTTTTCTGATTCACAATAGTGATTCAACAACCTAGATTTACCTAGGTAAGACCGTAAGGTAAAGTTTTAAAAAATGTAAGATATAAAATTATCAATATAACCTGAATTTATAATATCATTATTATTTTATTGCTGTGAATCAAACTTGTATAATTTAGTTACATTATTTCAAAATTATTATTTTATTTATATTTTCAGTCACTATGGCTAAAAGATCAGCTTCAGTAGTATGAGAGTACTTTACAGTGTTTCAGGATAGGCTCGAAATAGATAAATTAAGAAATTGGAAGAGAATCTCCTGGTGCCCAACTAAAAATTTTTCAAACAAATCTTTATGGGGGCATTTAAAATCAAAACACAAAGATGAACATTCACTAGAAGAAAATAAGCGGTCAAAAAAAACAGAAAAGGAAAAGAAAATATTGAAAAAAAAAAAAAAACAAGAAAAAATCTTCATTTTTTATATTTTATTTGATATAATCCACCATTAATAAGTCTAACGTGGCTCAAACGGTAGAGTGATTGACTCACGTGCTTGAGTGCGCCGGTTCGATCCTACTTGGGGATCCTAGGTATATACTACCCAGAAAAGTTCCTCTCCTACAATAGGGCAATGCCCGTTAGATGTGAACTTTTTATTTAAAAAATAATGAGTGTAATTTGCCATTTTAACCCCGGTTTTCCCTGATTTTTAGCCGGGGTCGGAGCCCCGGTCGGTCTATATATATATATATATATATATATATATATATATATATATATATATATATATATATATATATATATATATATATATATATATATATATATATAATAATTGAAGGGAAGAGAATGGTCGTTTCTGTTTTCATAAGTAGGACCTGACCCTCTCTTTCATTCTTTCTTTTTCTTTTTAATTCTTTCCTTCTCTCTCTCCACTCTTCTTTTTCTTCTTCCTTTTCCTCACTCTTCCTCCTGTCATTCCCCTCTTTCTCCTTTTTTCTCTTTTCCTCACCTCTCTCTCACCCCTTTTTCTTCTCTTTTCCTCCCTCCTTTCTACCTCTCTTTTCCTTTTTCTTCTTCCTCTTTTCCTCACTTTCTCTCCATTCTTCTTTCTTCCTCTTTTCCTCACTTTTTCTCTCTCTTGTCATTCCTTTCCACTCTCCTTTTTCTACTTCCTCACTTTTTATCCCTGTCATTCCTCTCTCTCTCCACCTTTTTTTCCTCACTTTTTTTTCTCACTGTTTCTAAACTCTCCTTTTTCCTTCCTTACTTCTCTCTCCCTTGGTTGGAGTATTTTTTATTTAATCGAACTGAAGCTTTAATTCCTGTAATTGTATTTGATAATTTCATTCATTTTGAAGGGTACGAATAAAATATTATTTATTACTACTTCTATTATTATTTGGGAAACTTGATAGAGACAAATGAAAATTAAAGATGTTTCACTACAATGCCAACGATTTTTTTTTATTATTATCCTGGAAAAGAATGTAGAATAAAAAAAAAAAAAAACGGAGAAAATTTTTAAAAAGTTGTTCTTCTCTCTCTCTCTCTCTCTCTCTCTCTCTCTCTCTCTCTCTCTCTCTCTATTTGATAAACAGGAAAGTAATAGATGTGATAAGGGATTTATTTTTCTTGCATGTAATATAGGCCTATATAAATATTGAGCTTAAATTACAGTCTTTTTATAATTATTATTATTATTGTTATCATCATTTGACAAAGAATGACGTTTAAAAAAAATGACGTCTTTTTGTTTATTATTATTATTATTATTTGACAAAGAATGATGTTAGATGTTAAACACGCACAAACCTTAAATTTTGGAACTCTTCGATAGTTGCATCATGTTTTATTGGATTTACGATCCTTTCTCTTTCTTTTACTTAAACTTTGCCTGGAAATTTTATCTTTGGAAAAAGAATGACCTTGAAGATTATGCATAATGATATCTTTTGGCCTGCTTAATGATATAAGAAATAGACCCACTTCGACATAAACAAAATGATAAACTTTTTCATACATGAATAGCTTGTTTTAGTAGTCGAATAATTTATGTTGTTTTAAAGTGGTTTCATAAATATGTGATAATCTTATATAATAACACACGAGACTTATTATGTAGAGAGGAATGCGTGATGAATATTTTTTGCGAGAATGAATGAAACCAATCAGCACTTGTCTTAATATTTAGATTCCCCATATACGATTCACCGAATGTACGATTGATCAAAGCGAAAGGGTAGAAGGAATATTTTATTAGATTTTTCAAAATTCTGAAAGATAAAAAGAAAAGGGTGAAGTTCTTTAATATTTAAAGGGTCGGGATTCCTTAAGTAATTTTACAGGTGTCAGGAAGGTAGGAAGTAAGATCTCCCTTCCACCTTTTCCTAGGAAATTTTCATGGACTTTACATACTTGAAATTTTAAAATATTTCACAATATATATATATATATATATATATATATATATATATATATATATATATATATATATATATATATATATATATATATATATATATATATATTATCTCCGGTGGGCAAAGGCCAGAGGCCTACCAAATTCCACAGGAGCTTCAAAAATCCTATATTGACCGAAGGAGGCCAACATATCCAGATACAAGGCGTTTGAAAGTATGCAAGTCAAATAAAGTTGGGAAAACAGATACAAGGAGTATGCTACAGACTTAACCAGTAGAGTATATGTAAGATTGAGCATAGCGGTTAGGTCTGGGGTCGGAAAGTTGGACAGAGAAAGGATGAGACTGTATAGAAAGGCGTGTCGCACGAGCTCTTCTCAATGGAGGAGGTACGCGACGAGAGAGTTCAGAAGAACAGTGACCGTTGTAATAGCGATAGTAAAGAGAGAGTGACGCAACAATTCCACGGGCAGAAAGAGATTGGAGAGAGAGTTAGTAAGAGCCCTAGACTCCACTTCTCAAGGAGAGCTGTATGAGTGGAACCACCCCAGATGTGCGAAGCATACTCCATACAGGGGTGAACAACACCCCTATAGAGAGCAAGCAACTGGGGCGGCGTGAAGTAATTCTGAAGACGCCTCAGAACACCCAACCTCTTAGAAGCTTGTTTAGAAAGAGAAGTAATGTTCTTTTCAGGAAAGATCACGAGAAAAAGAAACAAGAATATTAAGGAGAGATGAAGGTTTGAGTTGTGTGTTTTCGAAGAAGACATAATAGTTGTGTGGAAGATTGTGTTGAGTGGAGAGATGGAGGAACTGAGTTTTTGAGGCATTCAAAAAAACCATGTTTTCTCTGCCCCAATTATAAATACGCGAAAGATTAGAGGTTAGTTGCTCCAAGGCTACCCTTCTCGAGTCTATCAACTGCTGTTGAGAGGGACGTCTTTCAAACTGAAAGGAATAATGAAGGGTGAGTCATCAGCATAGGAGTGGATAGGAGATGAGGTAATAGAGAGAAGGTCATTAATGAAAAGTAGAAAAAGTGTTGGGGATAGGACAGAACCCTGAGGAACACCACTATTAATAGATTTAAAGGAAGAACGGTGGCCGTCTACAACAGCTACTATAGAACAACCAGAAAGGAAATTAGAGAGAAGGATAGATACCGAAAGAGGGAAGTTTAGAAATCAAAGCTTTGTGCCGAACCCTGTCGAAGGCTTTCGATATGTACAGCCCGACAGCAACGGATTTACCGAAATGCCGAAGAGCTGAGGACCAAGAGTCAGAGGGAAGGGAAAGATCACCAGTAGAACGTTTCTTACGAAAGCCATACTGGCGATCAGAGATGTTTTCAAATCTTTCTGTTAAGAATAGATTCAAAATCTTTAGAAAGAACGGAGGTTAAAGAAATGATAGAGATCTCCCTTTTTCGACACAGACTAAATGAGCAAAAGTTTCCAGTAAGAAGGGAAGGTTGAAGTAGAATGACATAGACGAAATATTTTACCAAGGCATGGTGCAAGCTCGGAAGCACAAGTTTGAGAGCCACAGGAGGAATACCATCGGGACCATACGCCTTCTTAGTATTAAACTCAGATAGAGCAGAATGACATCTTTAGAAGAAAATCTAATTTTAGGCATAAGTAAGTTGGAGGGGGTTGAAGGAGGAGGTATAGCTCCGGAATCGTCTAAGGTTGAATTAGAGGCAAAAGTTAGAGCGAAGTGTTCAGCTTTAGAAGAAGGTAAAACAGCAGTTGTGCCGTCGGAAGATACAAAAGGAGGGAAAGGGGAAAGAAGCAAAGTTAGAGTTGACATTTTTTGCAAAAATGCCAGAAAGGACGTCAAGAAGAGAAACCAGAAAAATTATTGCATTTTCTACGGAGAAAAGAGTTTTAATGTTACGACGGATAGATTTTGCACGATTCCGGGATGAAATATAAGTTGCGTAAGTTTCTGGAGTTTGAAGACGTTGGTAATCCCAGAAGGCAACATCCCTGCCGCGGATAGCACTAAAAACAACACGGTTAAACCAAGATTTGTTAGGTTTAGTAGAAGGGAAAGAAAATGGAATGTACGCCTCCTCGAAAGAATCACCTCGGTAATGCGTTCTGCACACTCAGAGGGACCCCTCCCACGGAAGCAATAATCTTCCATGTAAATCAAAGAAGTACGACTAGCTTGCGGCAGCGAAATGCCACAAACGTTTCCTTTCAATAGAAGGAGGTTTTTCCTGTGGAAGACTTGAAGAGATAGAAGAGGATAGTAAGGTGATCAGAGGAACCCAGAGGAGGAAAGAGTATAACAGTATAAGGAGAAGGATTAAAAGTTAGAAAAAGGTCTAGAATGTTGGGTTCATCTCCAAGACGATCAGGGATACTAGTAGGGAGCTGCACCAACTGCTCAAAGTCGTTGTGGATAGCGAAATGGAAGGCGCGTTCACCAGCAGTATCATGAGAATTAGAAGAAAGCCATTGACAGTGGTGAACATTGAAATCACCTAATATGATGATTTCAGAGAAAGAAGAGAGAGAATGTGTTCTATTTTGGAGTTTAAATAGTTGAAGAATTTAGGATAGTCAGTAGAATTAGGAGATAAACAAACAGAGCAAATGAATTTAGTCGTAGAATGGCAAGAGAGCATGAGCCACAAGGTGGAAAATTCGGAAGACTCCAAGTGAGAGACGCGAGAACAAACGACATTGTTGCGCACGTATGCACAACAACCGCCTTTTGCTGAAAATTTAGGATAGAGACAGTAGGAGGAAACAGAATAAGGTTTGCTTTCAGAACGTTCAAACATCTGAGTTTCGTTCAAGAATAAATTGTGAGGTCTAGAAGAAGAGAGGTGATGTTCAACAAAGTCGAAATTGGAGTGCAGAGCGCGAATGTTGCAGAAATTAATTAAAAAAAATAGACCGTGCATCAGGACAAGCCGGCTGCATAGTCTTGGTTGCACCAACCCTGCCACCGGAGGCCACCAACTCCCAAGTGGTGACGGGAGAAGGGTTATATGTGGGGCTATTTTTGGAAGCAGTCCCCCGGGGCTTCTCCGAGGCTACTGTTGGAGACGCAATTATTATTATTTAAAAAAAAAAAAAAAAAAAAAAAAAAAAAGGGAGTAGTCTGTATTAGTGTTTTATGAGTGTGATGGATAGCCTACTCCATGTAGAAGGTGAGCGCAAAAGGGAGCGAACCAACGGGCACCGTTATGAGATGGGAAGTACTCTTAACATTCCATTTACTCAATAGGGGGTAATCTCATCGCCTTAGGAGCGCTACTTCCCTTCCCCGTATATATATATATATATATATATATATATATATATATATATATATATATATATATATATATATATATATATATATATATATATATATATATATATATATATATATATATATATATGACTTGTCGCCTTTTCTCATGCTTAAAATTGTCCATTCTCCCCTCCCCCCTTACAGAAAAAAAATTATCCAAACGTAATGAGGATTAACGTAACCTAGAGTGTGAAAAGTATTCTCCATAAAATTAAAGTTATTTTTATTAATTATTATTTGCAATAAAAGGCTCTCATGGAATGTGCCGTTTTGAACGTTGTATTTATTTGCTGAATTTTTTTTAATTACATTTTACATTTACTGTTAACACTAGTTATTAACATAACTAATTAATATGTTAATAATATTTAACATTTATCATTATCATCTTGTGGTTAAACACACTACCTGTCTTTAATTCCTTTTGGCATTCCTATGGGTCATATTAAGTAACATTCTTTAAATTTATAGTATTTCATGATATACTTTTAAAAAGTTAATATATATATATATATATATATATATATATATATATATATATATATATATATATATATATATATATATATATATATATATATATATATATTATATATATATATATATATATATATATAATAAATTTCATATTAGGTGGAGACAAAATCGAACAGTCATTGCGGGAGCGCCGTCATTTCTTTCATGTTGACGACCAGATTTCATTGTCCCTGGAATTTCTTCCTCCCGCCCACGCCCACGCTCATGCCTTGGGACTTCGCCCTTTGCGTGCGCCTTCCTTCTGTCTTTCACAGCCTCCAAGTACCACTCCGACCCATGGTGAAGGTGATAAAGCTTCTGGAAAGGAAGGTGGTTCAGCACTAAGCGCCGGTGGAAAGATGGACAGCACTGGTGAAATGGTACGAGTATATATATATATATATATATATATATATATATATATATATATATATATATATATATATATATATATATATATATATATATATATATATATATATATATAATGTATGTGTGTGTGTCCACGTGATTTTTACTTTCTCTGAGTTTAACTCTTAAGAGGACTTATTTCTCAATGATATAACTTCTGTGGACCTCAAAACTTGAGTTTCATCTTTGTAGTTCCTCTCCTGAATGTGGGTCTTCATTAAACAATGGCTGGAAAATGGGATCCCCCTTCTCAACCCTTCTTTTAAACTATTAATCTCTGCTTATCCTAAAGTTTTCGCATATATATATATATATATATATATATATATATATATATATATATATATATATATATATATATATATATATATATATATATATATA
>SEYY01005887.1:0-27500 GCA_009176605.1 Armadillidium nasatum | reverse complement strand
AAACGTTTCTGGGAATGTTCAGTTATATATATATATATATATATATATATATATATATATATATATATATATATATATATATATATATATATATATATATATATATATATATATATATATATATATATATATATATATACCGACCGGGGCCCCGGTCCCGGATAAAAATCAGAAAACCGGGGTTTGCCTGCCGGTGTTAAAAAGGCAAATTATACATAAGGGAACAGTCCAATTTAAAAAAAAAATAAAAAATTAATAATAATTTTCAGCCGATTCTCCTAAAATTTTCAGTGTATATAGCTTTTTTTTTCCGGTGAAAAAAGACCATTTCTAACGTTTTTCTGAGTATAACAATTTTTGGGGGGAAAATTTGACCCTTTTTCAAATGAATGGTGGGGCCAAACCACTTATTGGAATGACCTGAAATTTGAACTGTATATTCAGAATTCTATTGGTTACAAACGCTTTTAACAGACTTTTGTTCCTAGAGTGATAAAAATAATGTTATAATCCAAAAACTGACTGACTATTGAAAAATTAAAAAAAAAAAAAAAATCCCACCTTTTGGGACAAAAAAATTAATAATAATAAAAAAAAAAACTATAACTATAACATTTCTTATTTTGGTGGGTGTATAGAGGAGGGATGGGGCTACAAATTCCTCCCTATACTTTATTCGGTGCGATTCGTTGGTATCGAGATATACCCTCTCAAAAATGGTCCATTTTTGACCAAATTTCAAAAATTCCAAAAGTTTGAGGCTATATCTAGCTTCAAACAAATAGCAAAAAAAAGTTGTAGACCTGTCCCTCTTCTAAACAATATCAAAAAAAAATAAATAAATAAATAAAATTTAGTAGGTGGGTTTTTTTTTTTTTTTTTAAATAATTTTTTTCTCCGGAAGAGTACGATTTTTGCAAATTTTTTTCAAGTGCCTATAACTTTTTTTCTAGACGTGATATAAAAAGCTGCTCTCACTAATGCAAGAAATTGGGGCTAAGATTATTCATTTAAATTTTCAGCTCATGTGAACCAGTGGTTTGACCCCGCTATTCATTTTAGGTTCAGAAAAATGCTCGAAATCAACTCAAAACTTCTGGAAAAATGCATATACCCAAAAATTTCAGCTATATCAGTCAAATAATAAAAAGAAAATTTCGATAAAAATGTAATCAAAGATGTAATCTCGAAATTACAAGTATATGTAGTGACAACAGACTTTTATATGATATTTCCAAGAAATATGAGAGAAAAAAATCCAAGAATGATATATTAAACAAGATTTTTTCTTGTTTTTTCAATATTTTCTGTTTCTTTTGGCTGCCCCTATTCTGCTAGTGAATGTTCATCTTTGTGTTTTGATTTTAGATGCTCCCATAAAGATTTAGTTGAAAATTTTTACTTTGGCACCCAGAGGTCCTCTTCTAATTTCCTGACTTTTTATGTTACATTTAGCTATTTTGAGCCTATCCTGAAACATACTGCTGAAGCTGATCTTTTCGCCATATTGACTGAAAATATAAACAAAATAATAATTTTGAAATAATGTAGCTAAATGATACAAGTTTGATACATAGCAATAAAATGACAATGATATGAATAAATAGAGGTTTTATTGATAATTTTATATCTTACATTTTTTCAAACTTTCCTAAACCTGTTGAATCACTATGTGAATCAGAAAAAAAAAATCAAAAATTTTTGTACTTTTTTTAAACTTTTATCATACAAAATCTGTAATTTTCTGAAAGTTTTCGGAGAAAATGCATATAATCATTAACTTAAGTAAATGTTGGCTATTTTACTCCTTCCTTATAATTAAGTAAACCTCAGTGAAAATTATATATAATTTTCTTAACCTAAAATTTTAGTGCTTTTGACCTTTTTACAAATTTTAGGTAACCCTGGCCCCGGCAAAATTACAGCCCCGGTCGGTACCTATATATATATATATATATATATATATATATATATATATATATATATATATATATATATATATATATATATATATATATATATATATATATATATATATATATATATATATATATATATATATATATATATATATATATATATATATATATATATATATATATATATATATATGGTATTTATATTTAACCTATTGCCATCATCCTGTATACATATTTTTGTTAGAAAGACTTAACCAGAGTGAAATTGTGTTAAATTTTTACTGAAGTTAGTTATATTCACAATCTTGGCTAACCCCAGACTTGGCTTCAGTACTCAAATGGCAGATTAGGCCCACCATATTCGAATCATTGACTTGAATGATTTGAATCCTGTTGCTGTCTGACTATTTGTTGTGTGTAAAAGTGTTGTGATGTGTTTGTATGTACAAATGTTTTGTTAACGTGTTGTGTAAAGATGAAGCAATGACACTGGTTTATATAATTGCACTTTGATTTTATTTGGAGACGATAATATTGTGTGTCAGCGACGCATTTGTTTAAGCTCTTAAAGAATTATCACTGATAATGGGCTAATTGCCTACGTTAATGAACTCTTCTCCCCAAATCCAGAATATATATATATATATATATATATATATATATATATATATATATATATATATATATATATATATATATATATATATATATATATATATATATATATATATATATATATATATATATATTTAAAAATTGATTTAATATTGATTGATTAGTTTAAGTGAACATGTCTGTGACAAGTTCTCGTGTCACTTAAAATAATTTATTTAATTTCTTAATAGAAAAAACATTTCCTTGTCAAATATTGGATTTTAGAATGGCCCCTTAGGTGTACAGCTGGAATGGGATAGTTACTTTTTTTTTTTTTTTTTTTTTTTTTTTTTTTTTTTTTTTTAACTAGTCGCCTGAATCCGTTTTTTTTTTTTTGTGTGTGTGTGTTCCTCATCGTGCAAGCAGCAAGCAATACTTGTCAATAATTTATAGTGTTATCGATTTTACTGAGAATTAAATATTAAAACTATAATGTTTAAAATCGTTAATTTGTACCAAAACTGTTGATAATAGTATATTGTGATTAAATATTAGCTGTAATAATACACTTAGCACAGTATCATTACTAACTAATAATAAAAATAAAAGTATGATGATAAAAGGGTTCAATAATGTCAAATAGTAGCCCAGTTTTCCGTCATTGTTAATTTATTAATCTTATATATCATTATTATAATTATTATTTTTATCATTATTGTTATTACTTTTACTATTACTGGAGGATTAGTCGAGCACCGCAAAGAATGTCATGCCATGATTTTAATTTTTAGTATGAAAGTGTTAAAGATGGGAAGGATAATAGCACTTGATCATCAGCAGATGAAACACAAACCTTCATTTAAATCAGTATACCGAGACATGGTGTTTGAAAATGTGTAATTCGGAAGGAGATTCAAAAAGTTTTTCGAATGAGAATATTACGGAAGAAACAGCTTGACGATGATGAAGGAATGGGCATTTGTGGAAAGTAGAGTGAGTCAATGGATGGATATCTCACTAAAGAATTGGAAAGATCGCAATGTCTATTTAAGTAGCATTGTTAGAATAATAACATAGCGTAGTGATGAAACAATTCGGTGGGTAGAAAGAAATTAGAATCAGTGAGAGTAAGAGTTGATGCATTCGAAAAGCCTTAAACACCATCGTGTGTGTGTGTGGATCCATCACAAATGTAGGAAGAATACATCATAAAAAAAAACAGACTGTCCCTATTTATAAAGTGAAAGCAACTTGGACGTCGTGAAATTGTTTCAAAGGAGGCTTATCCCCCCCAAATCTCGAAATTACAAGTATATGTAATGACAGACGTTTAAATGATACTTCCAAGAAATATGAGAGAAAAAAAAATCCAAGAATGATATATTAAACAATATTGAAGTACCTTCGTTATTAAATGAATAAACTTACTAATTACTAGTAAAGACCCCTAGGAGCCGAGGTTAGCTTCTACATAGGGCAAGCCGCATGAAACTGAAAACTTCTTAAGCTAAATATTTGTCCTTTGGTATATCTGCAAATGAAGCACAAGATTCAGTTACTAGCTGAAAGCGAAAGTTTACTTTTAAAAAAAACTTGCTGGAATATTCAAGGAGTAATTGTTTCATGTATGGGAATGATTACCAGGAGAGAGATGAAGAGTGATAGGCGTAGAGGAGGAATGTATGGGGAAAGGGTGCTGGATAGAGACAGAAGTGAAGTTCAGAGAGAGGGTGGAGTAAAAACGAGTAATTCATGAATCTGGTGCTTCAGAGTGAGAATGCTGATGAGAGATAGGAGTGATGTGCAGGGAAAGAGGTTGTGTATCTATCAACTCCTAGGGGGAAAAAAAGTACATAAAGATGATCTAGGCACATATATATATATATATATATATATATATATATATATATATATATATATATATATATATATATATATATATATATATATATATATATATATATATATATTAGTGATAGTATCCGCATCCGCGGAGCATCCTCATTAAAATTAACATCCGCATCCGCACAAAAATTTTCGTAAATCCAACATCCGCATCTGCACTTTCCAAAATTCAACATCCGCATCCGCAAATGAGAAAATATGACATGCGATCCTTCACTAATTTTATATATATATATATATACTCGTATATATATTATATATATATATATATATATATATATATATATATATATATATATATATATATATATATATATATAATATATATATATATATATTATTCTGGATCTGTAAAAAAGCATACGATAGAGTATGCAGGAGAAAGTTGTTCGAAATATTAATGGAATGGAGGTTGAAAAGGAAATTACTGAAAGGAATCAAATTTTTTTATGCGAATTGTAAATCAAGTATATGTGAAGAGTATGGTTTAGCATAGGATTGGGATTGAGACCGGGGTGTGTAATGTCGCCATGGTTATTTAATCTATTGATGGATGGTGTAGTTAGAGAAATGGAGAGAGAAGGGAAGGGTATTAGGTTGAGAAATATGAAGGGTGAATGGGATGTGAATGTTTTACTTTTTGCAGATGATGCGGTGTCGGTGGCAGAATCTGGAGAAAAGTTGAGAATACTTGTGAGAGAGTTTGAGGGGAAATGTGCAAACATGAAATTGAAATTCAATCCAGCGAAGAGTAAAGTTATGAGGATTGGAGGTGGGGATGAGGAGATGTGGATAAAGGAATTGGGGGGTATGTAGAACTGGGGGAAAGAAACTTGAGGAGGAGGATGAATTCAAATATCTAGGAATGTTGGTGGAAGGTAAAGGTGGGACGGAAAAAGAACCTGTGGTGGTTCCACACTTAGAGCTCTTCTCGAAAAGGTGGAGTCTAGGGCTTTTCATCTTATAAAGGCTGAATGCGGAAATAGGTATGAAACGTTCGCATTGTATTAAATGAATATGTGGAAATGCTTGGTATTAACCTTTCTAATTAGATTAAGGTTCTCTAGGAAAGAAGCTAACTCATACGCATTCGCATCGTCATCAAAATTAACCTCCGCATCCGCACTTTCCAAAATTCAGCATCCGCACCCGCACTTTCCAAAATTCAACATCCGCATCCGCACTTCTCCAAAATTCGTAATCCGCATCCGCAAATTAGAAAATATGACATCCGATCCATCACTAATATATATATAATAAAAGGGGGGGGGAGTTAGGATTGTAGGAAAGCTGAATGAAGAATGCTCGTTACATTTAAAGATGGAAGTCTTAAGTTATATCTTGAGTTACAACTCTTTCCAGGGAGTATTTATTTTAGAAAATTACTTTGGTTTCTAATGGGGGGTAAAAAGTTACTTAGAGGGAAATAGATTATGCGAACTTTGTGGTTCTTATTTTAACTTTTAAGTTTAAAAAAAAAAAAAGTATGAAAGTATTATAAATTAGTAGTAGTATTACAATTAATATTATTAAATACTAAAAGAAAAATTTATATTAATAAATATAAGGTAATAAGGTGTAGTGATTATTTTTTTTAAATTACGCATCACCACCACTCACGGGCAAAGCCCTATTCAAGGAGGGAGTTTTAAATTATTGTATATGAGTATAGATTTAGATGAGGCCAAATATATATATTTAACTGATGCGGAAAACTTAGGGGGAAGACCCTATATATATATATATATATATATATATATATATATATATATATATATATATATATATATATATATATATATATATATATATATATATATATATATATATATATATATATATATATATATATATATATATATATGATAGGAGTAAATTGTGAGAGGTTTTGAGGGAGTATTAAATTGAAGAGAAAGTAATTGAGGGCATTAG
The DNA here is from genome assembly GCA_009176605.1 of Armadillidium nasatum. Lineage (NCBI taxonomy): Eukaryota > Metazoa > Arthropoda > Malacostraca > Isopoda > Armadillidiidae > Armadillidium > Armadillidium nasatum. Next base: position 21,150 of record SEYY01005887.1, on the reverse strand, counting down.
ATCACTTTATAGGAATAGTAGAGCGTGTGTGAAAATAAAATGGAAACTGCATTTTTTTGGGGGGTAAATAATGGATTGAGACAAGGCTGCGTTATGTATGTCTTCGGGTTTATTTAATTTATTTATAGATAAAGCGGTAAGGTTGATGGAAAGAGAAGGTAAAGGGGTAAGAATGAGGGATCAATATGATGTTTAGAATGCAAATGTGTATTTATAATATATGCAGATTATGTTGTACTTTTGTCTGAGACACAAGGGGGTTTAAAAGTTTTGATGGATGAGTTTGTAAAAGGTTATGATGAGTTAGACTTAAGAGTGAATGTAGAAAAGAGTAATGTGTTATGGATGAAAAATGGAGTGTAGAGAGGGTGGTAGGTTGGGGAGATGAGTTGCTAATTATGGTGGGGAGGGAGAGATTGGAATGGGTTAATTCCTTTAAATATCTGGGTGTGAATTTTTTTGGGGGGGAGATGTTTGTGAAGGAAATGAAGTAGGGTATAAAATAAGAGAAGGGAAGAAGGTGTTTGGGAGGCTTGAGGGATATTTGGAAGAGAGGAAGGTTGTCAAGAGAAATAAAGAAGAAAATATTCGAGGGGTGCTGTGTACCGGTTGTTATGTATGGGAGCGAAGTGTGGCGGCTGAATAAGATAAAAAGAAAAAAGGTTGAGGTTTTCGAAATGAGAGGTCTGAGAGCGGTATGTGGTGTAAGTAGAAGGGGTAGAGTCAGGAATGTGAGAATAAAGGAGCAATGTGCCTGGGGAAGGTATATATGGTTGAAAGAGCTAAAGATAACATGTGTAGATGGTTTGGGCATGTTTGTAGGATGAATTATGGGAGATTTGCTAAAAAGGTGTTTATATCGAAAGAAGGTGTAAGAGGTAAGGGGAGACTGGATAAGTGGGGTCAAGGAGTTATTGAGGGGATAGGGGTCTGGGATGGGAAGAGGGTATATGGTTGACTGAGGACAGGAATGATTGGGAAAGATTGGTTATGGGATGAATGATGGTTGTGGCTTGTGGTAGTCAACACCCCACGTTTGTGGGAAAGGTTGTGAGTATATATATATATATATATATATATATATATATATATATATATATATATATATATATATATATATATATATATATATATATAATATATATATATATATTCCTGCAGTCGTACATGGGAAGATAAAAAAAAAAAACTGATTATTAGGAATCCAGCCTTTAAAACCATTCGAAGAACTATTCTTCATATATATATATATATATATATATATATATATAATATATATATATATTATATATATATATATATATATATATATATATATATATATATATATATATATATATATATATATAATATATAATATATATATATATTATAAAATATAAAATATATTAAATATTATGTATATATAATAAATATATATATATATATAATATATATATATATATATATATATATATATATATATATATATATATATATATATATATATATATATATATATATATATATATATATATATATATATATATATATATATAATTTGTGTGTGTGTGCAAATTTGATAGAAAATGGAAAAATAATATATTTAAGTTGATGGTAGAACATTCCTAACTAAATTATTTTGCAAGATTATTATTATATTCAACATAAATGGCGATGTGAATGATATATATATATATATATATATATATAATTATATATATATATATATATATATATATATATATATATATATAATATATAATATATATATATTATATATATATTATTGTTTCAGGTGGATATCGTACACGGAGGCGATTGTCTTTCACCCGAATTAACTCTTTTAGACGTTGTTTATATGTATAAATGGACCGAAGACAATCCACTAAAACTACAGTACACTGTTATTGCTCCACCTTTGCCCTTACGTAAACGACCTCGTCCTTGTAGCTCAAAGCATAAAGTATCAACACCGGAAAGTTCTCCTAAGAAAGTTAAGCTTAGTAGTAAAGCATCTCCAAAAACATCTCCCAAAAAATCAAAATCTGATGAAAGCAGATGTTCGCTTTCTTCAGAAAGTAAAGATTTTAAAGAAGCAAAATCCGTCGTTAGTTCAAAAACTGAAAAAGAGGATTCAAATAAGACAATTTCTTTTGAATCTACAAATAGTTTAAATAGTAGTCGTGACGATGCTGATGATGCTATGGTTATTGATGAAGGGGCTTCGGATGAGTCCTCTTCCATGAAAGAACAGAATTTAGATCAAAAAGCTTCAGAATCACCTAACAAAACGGATGAACATGAGTCTCCTCCTTGTCCTCAGCCTATTGATTCAGTTTCGAATTCAGATAATGCAAAAGTAGTCCCTCCAACTCAGAAATCATCAATTGAATCCCTTAAAGCTATGGTAAATAGTCCGACTTACTCCGAATTTTTACCGAAAATGCCTTTGGTATCTACTAGTTCTAAGACACAGTCATTAAATAATTCTAAAGTCGAAATAAATGGAGATAGGAAAAGCCCTTCTAACTCTGCTTCCTTAATATCAGAAACTGTTTCAATATCTATATCAACTACTACAACTTGTTCAAAAATTGAAGAAAATACTGCATTATCTAATACTGAAAACATTGAAATTTCCAAGTTAAAACAAGTTAAAGACGATGGTAGTTCTGTTAAAGAATTACCTAGTACTTTCAAAATTAACACTTCTGTTGCTCAAACTGTCAGCAGTAGTTGTTCCTTACCTACTTCTGGAATTCGAGATATTTTTACTGGAACTGTAACACAAACTTCTAGCACTGTAAGTAAAAGCAATTTAGTTGAATCACACTCTAAATCAAAACTAGGAAGTACTCCTACTTCATGTGTTGTAGGTAATGCTAGCTCAAATGAAAGACTTTCAAAAGAAGACTCTACCAGAAGCGCAGCGAATCTTTCAACTCATACAACATTAATGACATCAACACCAGTTTCAAGTACTGCAGGTGGAATTTCAGAATCATCTTTAAGTTCAGCTATAGTTTCAAAATTGGCATGTTCAACCCCACAACTAAATCACATCATCTCATCTCCAAAGACCGCAGCTCTAAGGACTCCTACACCACCTTCAGCATCCACCTCCCTCACACCAGCTATTAAAACTCCATTGGCAACATCTTCAACTAAATTACAATCCCCGCCATACTCATTGTCTTCTGTTTCAAAAAATTCTGTTCCTAAGCATGTTCGGATTGCTCCAAATAGGAGTTTGATCTCAAATTCGTATAGAAGTTCTCTTCCAATTAATAATGGCATTAAAGTAAATGGCTTAATGTCACCTCGAACTATTGTTGATCCCACTAAACCAAGATTGGGTAGGCCACCCAATTCAGCTAGGATAGCTGCAGCTGCTGCAGGTAGAATGGGTCCCCAACCTATCCTACCTAGAGGTCCAAACCCCCGGGAACTTTATAATCAGAAACCACCTAGTGGAGTTAAGACTGATAGTAGAGGAAGAGGTAAGATGCAAAATGTTCCAGTAACTTCAAGGGAGGTTATGAAACATGTCATTAGGCCTCAGCAGCATCAGTTGGTACCAAATAAAAATATCCCTTTGTTGAGATCTAGTCATCCCTCTCATCTCCCACAGAACACAACAGAACTTGCTTCTGCAGCAAATGGAAACAACACTCTTAATGGGATGGTCAATCAACAGTTTAATAAAAGCTTGATTAATGTTAAGGAAGTGAAAGGAAATCCTAATTCTCCTAGTACCAATGTAAATGGAAATGTAAATAAAAACACAAAGAAAATAGCGCCGTTGCAGATGGCAAATGCGTCTCCTAATCAACAGAAATCACTTATAAACTCTTCTCCGAAGACGAATCTCCCTTCTCAGTCGCCATCTAATCGAGCTTCTCCTCCCGTGTCAAAGCCCTTAAAATCTCCTAATAGAAGTAAAGGTAGTAATGGAAATTCAACAAGTATTTTAAGTATTGCTCAAAATCTTGCCACGAAACAACTTCAACAGCAACAACAGCAGCAACAGTTATCACATGCTGTTGATTCTTCTTTATCAACAGTTGTTACATCTGGTTCATCTGCTATTACTTCAGCTACTGTTGCTGCAGCTGCTGCGGCTGCTGCATCGTTAGGACCTCAATTTAATGCAGCTCTTGGACTGCCCGGTGTAACACCAGCTTTGTGTGCTTATATGGCTGCCGATTACAATGCTGCTATGCAAAATTTACTGCTCACTCAGGCAGCAGCTGCTAGAATGGCAATGACTCAGGCAAGTCCTCTGCAAACGTCTGATAAAAATGAACCTGTTCCAATGGACTTATCACCAACCAATAAAACTCCTCAAGTTCAGATGCCTTCTAATCAGAGTGCAAAAAGTTTAAAAGCATCTGCAAATCCAACAAAAAAATCTCCATCAGGCTCCACTAAAGCGACTGTTTCTCCTCAGAAGAAGTTGCATGTCACTCCTCTGTCTGTTTCATCCCCAAAGCCACCTGCAGAATCCCAGTCAACAATATCTCCTCCTACTCCTGAAGTAACAATCACAAAACTTCCAAGCAATACTTCGTCAGAAAGTTCATCGACAGTGCCTTCCACAACTACAACTTCAGTATCAAAACCAGCAAACACGAACACAGTATCTATTACGAAACGACCTTCTTTAGCTACAAGTTCATCAAATGGACTCGCTAATTCAAAATTCGGGGTGACACGATCACCCTCCAACGCATCTGTAAGACAAATCCCAAATCCTTCCTTACTTTCACACCAATCTGAAGTACGAAATAGTTCCTCTTCAAAATCTGTGGTTAAAACTTCGAAGCAGAATGTGCCAACACCTCCACCACCCAGTAATAATAACAACAGTTCAAATAATAAAATTAATAATAATAATAATTATAATGAAAAATCTTTAAAAATAGACTCCTAGCGTTTCTAATCAAAAACAAACATTATGTAATCATTTTGTGTAATATATATATATATATATATATATATATATATATATATATATATATATATATATATATATATATATATATATATATATATATATATATATATATATATATATATATATATATATATATATCTATTGACTTGCACACGTTACAGTGCTATGTATCGGGACATGTCTGCCTTTACTTTGTCTTTCCATTGCATTCCCCAAGTGTGGTGAAAAATTTCTAGGTTTGACCATTTCGTACCATATATATATATATATATATATATATATATATATATATATATATATATATATATATATATATATATATATATATATATATATATATATATATATATATATATATATATATATATATATATATATATATATATATATATATATATATATATGCGTGGTATTATCTTTATACTTGCATTTTCTTAGTGAACTTTTATAACCAATCGTTGGTAGTCTTATTAGTCGTGTTTGAGAAAAGTTTTTTTTTTTTTTTTTAACATTATTTTTACCTAATTCAAATGTAGATAAGATAAATATTAAATTAAAAAAAAAAAAGCCTTTCTGCAATTTTATATTTTAAAAAAAGTGAATGTGAGTAAAATATGAAAAATGAAAATTTTTAAAGTGAAGAATTGTATGGGATATATCTGAATAAAGGAAGAGATTTTGTGTTCTGTGATGATTATATGTATTATAAAAATTCACCTTCAATAAATTTTTTTTTTTTTTTTTTTTTTTTTTTTTTTTTTTTTTTTTTATTTTTTTTTTTTGTGAAGAAAATTTTCAGGGTACTTACGATTCTATTCTGTGCTAAGAAGCATTGATAATTTTTATTTTTTATTTATTTTATTTTTAAATTTTTTTTTTTTTTTTTTTTTTTTTTTTTTTTTTTTTTTTTTTTTTTTTTTTTTTTTTTTTAAAAAAATTTTTTTTTGTCAAAAGCTTTTTATTGTATAAATTTTCAGTGAATTTTTGTATTTTATAATATTTTATTATTATATATATTTATTAATATAATATATAAAAAGGCATATATATATATATATATATATATATATATATATATATATATATATATATATATATATATATATATATATATATATATATATATATATATATATATATATATATATATATATATATATATATATATATATATTATATTAATATTTAATTTAAAAATAATTATTATAAAAATTTATTTTTTATAGCTATTAAAGATCCTGTGGATATATATATATATATATATATATATATATATATATATATATATATATATATATATATATATATATATATATATATATATATATATATATATATATATATATATATATATATATATATATATGAATAAATTATTTATTTAACCTTTTTTTTTTAACCATTTTTTATAAGATGATAATAATAATAATAATAATAAAGTGCGATTAGAAATGATAGTAGAACCGAACGATATAGAATATGTTATATAAGTGACTATCATTAAGGTTCAAATTTCTATACTTTATGTAAAATTTAAATTTTTTAAATTTGTAGGACGAATATCTCTCTCTCTCTCTCTCTCTCTCTCTCTCTCTCTCTCTCTCTCTCTCTCTCTCTCTCTCTCTCTCTCTCTCTCTCTCTCTCTCTCTCTCTCTCTCTCTCTCTCTCTCTCTCTCTCTCTCTCTCTCTCTCTCTCTCTCTCTCTCTCTCTCTCTCTCTCTCTCTCTCTCTCTCTCTCTCTCTCTCTCTCTCTCTCTCTCTCTCTCTCTCTCTCTCTCTCTCTCTCTCTCTCTCTCTCTCTCTCTCTCTCTCTCTCTCTCTCTCAAATTAATGGTAAAGTTGCTATTGACCTGGAAAGTGGTGAAGAAAATACTAACAACAATTTATATATATATATATATATATATATATATATATATATATATATATATATATATATATATATATATATATATATATATATAATATATATATATATATATATATATATATATATATATATATATATATATATATATATATATATATATATATAATATATTATAATAATTAATCTTGGTGAATTTCTGCGTGAACCATACAAAATTTTTTTGGAAAATTTTTAAATTTTTTTTTATCGCAATGGAAGCTCGTATTTATTTATTTATTTATTTTTTTGAATAATAATTTTTTCATAATTTCGAAGTTTTAATTTAAATTCTGGTGCATTTTAGAGTAAGAAACTTCAATGGTTACGAAATGAATTTTAATTTACAAATTTATTGTTTGTGAATCATTCGTGTTTGAAAACTTATGACAACGTTAAAATTACGGGTGTATTGTCATTAGGTTTTTGAAAGCTATGCAAAATCTACCTTATATATACTTCTTTTAAAAAAATAATAAAAAAAAAAAAAACTTTCTAAATATTATTATTGTTGTTCCAAGTCGGATACATTATTGTTGTTTCTAAGTTGTATACTTTGTATTTTTCCCAAGTCGCATACAAATTATTGTTTCCAAGTTTTAAATTTAATTTTTATGATCTTTTTAATCAGTTTTAACTAATTTTTTAACAAGTTTAGATATTAATAATCACATTAAAATCTTTACCTATTAATTTGTTAAAATATATTTTTCCACTTCGAGTATAAAAAATGAATCTTTTTAAATTTATTTAGGTATATATATATATATATATATATATATATATATATATATATATATATATATATATATATATATATATATATATATATATATATATATATATATATATATATATATATATATAAATAAAAACAAAAAATTGTGCTGCTTGTCAAATTTTAAAAAATAATTTCTAATAATCCGAACGAAATTGGGCGTGGTTCTTAAAAAAATTACGAAAAGCACGGCAAGTTTTAATCAAATTATCCCACCAAACCATAAACCAGAAACAAAATTTTTTTTTTTTTAACTGGTAAAAAATGTTTCGCTGGTGGTTCCTGCGTTACATATATATATATATATTATATATATATATATATATATATATATATATATATATATATATATATATATATATATATATATATATATATATATATATATATATATATATATATATATATATATATATATATATATATATATATATATATATATATATATATATATATATATTATATATATATATATATATATATATATATATATATATATATATATATATATATATATATATATATATATATATATATATATGTGTGATGCCTGTGCAATAAATCTCGCCTTTATACATATGCAAATTTAATTCACTTCAAAATCATTATTATCCTGTAAGTCAAAGTATTTTTAACTTTTTCGGATATATTTTTGACAAAATTTGTCGTATATAATATATTAACAAAAATCTCTTTAAAAGCCTCTGCAAATCTATTCCTTTGAGTCTTTAATCCATACCGATAGTATGATACGCGTGTGTAATAAATACCATTTGAAGAGATAAAACATGTTTTATATCTTTGGTTATTCATACAATCTTCCTTCAAAATGTTTATTAGGTGTTCTAGAACTTTTAATGTCTTTACATGTGACTATGTATGACAAAAGTGCATGGGAAACAACCATCTATGAATTTAAGGAATTAAATAGCTTTTTTTGTCAATTCTCCCTGGTTTTAAAGGGAAGGAAAGTGCTTCATTAAAGCCAGCAGTAGTTCAACTCTTTATTGTAGTTTATGCTCAAATACTAAAACTTCTCTGTCATTGGGAGCGACAAAATACCTTCTCAATTCTAGTTAGCGTAGCTATCTTATCCTTCTAGCTTTCCCCTGTAACTCACTATTATTTTGTCAAAAATCTTTGATTCTCTTCTTAATTATCTGAAGTTTCGTCTCACTCTTCCCTATCATCAGTATAATTTTCTCCTTTTGAGATCAAATTGTAAAATTCCACTCCTTCCCACTTACAGATTATCTGTAGACGCCTGTAAATACCGGAAGCCTTGTGTGGTGTGGCTTCATATACCCGAGGTTTTTTTTTTTTTTTTTTTTTTTTTTTTTTTTTGTTTTTTTTTTTTTTTTTTTTTTTTTTTTTTTTTTTTTTTTTTTTTTTTTTTTTTTTTTTTTTTTTTTTTTTTTTTTTTTGTCCTTGATGGCTAACTGCTGAGACTTTGGGTTTCCCCTTTCACCGTTTACTCATCTCCAGTTTCCATTCAAATTGTTCTATATTCACAGTTATTCCTATCTTTTCAAAATAGAGTTAATTCCCCAAGGGATTTTCTCTCTCTCTCTCTCTCTCTCTCTCTCTCTCTCTCTCTCTCTCTCTATATATATATATATATATATATATATATATATATATATATATATATATATATATATTATATATATATATATATATATATATATATATATATATATATATATATATATTGGTTTTATTAATTAAACGGACACTCCCGATTTTGATTAAAAATTTTTACTATCAATTTTTTTTTTTTTTTTTTTTTTTAATTCTTTTATTGTTTTTACACCACTCACGGGTTGAAGATCTTGAATCATACCATAACAATTACTTTATATATCTCTATTAAAAACACTTAAATGTTCTATAGATCCTTCAATAGCACTGTCGTCTCTCCTCTAATAAAAACACGAGAAAAAAAAATGAATAAAATAAAAAAAAAAAAAAAAATTAAAAAAAAAAAAAAAAATTCTTTGAAAAAAAAAAAAAAAAAAAAAAAAAAATAAAATATATATATATATATATATATATATATATATATATATATATATATATATATATATATATATATATATATATATATATATATATATATATATATATATATATATATATATATATATATATATATATATATATATATATCCTTGAAAGGACAGGCCCAACTTTATTTTTTAAACATCTTCCAGCCTCGCATACCCGTCCGTTAGTACGATCGATCCCTTCCGTACCCTCCCAATAATATTTTGAACATGATTCTATCCGCCTATGGGTCGGGCTGGACACGGGTTTAAAGGTTTGTTCTTACCCTCGCACGTTTCTATGAGTGCGTGTGCAAATTATAATGTCAGTGTCCTCACCTCTCTACAGGGCCTGAAGAATAAACAAACTTGTGCAAGAGAAGAGGAACTTGCGATTAGGACGATCACACCATTGGAAAGAGGCCTTTCCGAAAGACAAATGACCCAGCGATTTGGGGTCAATCCCTCAATTGTGTTGGATCTTCCGGCAGTTCAGAAAGGCTGGCAGCAACAGTAGAAGACAAGGTCAGGATCATTCAAGGGATACTTCTATGAGGGATCAAAGATTTCTCCATTTGGCAGTTCTGCGAAATCAGTTTCAAACGAACGTTCACCTACCAACCCTATTATATTAGGGTTGCACAGTTGTAATTTGCAAGATCTATGGAAACTGGATAATTGCGAAATGGAGAAATATACTCTTCACAGATGCATGAGTCTCGGTTCACACTAAATATACCAGACGGACGTCAGCGAGTGAAGAGATGTCCAGGAGAGCACTTTGCCTCTTGCAATATTTCTCCAAGAACCCTTTGGGAGGTGGCTCTGTGATGGTGTGGGTTGGAATAAGAAGTTAATACTGGACATGGGGAAAAGGTATATGACGACATCTTTCACGAATATGTTGTGCTTTTCTCGCCTTTCATTGGCGAATCATTCCAAACGTATTACTCCATGACAATGCCAAACCGCACAAAGCTTCGAGCATCTACTTGTACCTCGAAAAGGTGGAAATCAACCTCCTGCCCATTGATTTGGGAAATGATATAAAGGCGTTTCAGAGTCATGGTCCATGCTATATGAACTCTCAGGGATCTGGCGGGCGCTTTGACGGGAAAATGTACAACATCCCAACAAGACAAAATCATTTCATATCAATGTCAAAACGAATGGAGGATGTAGTGAGGGTCGGAAGAGGCACAGTCGCTATTAATTAGTTTTTTTTTTCTTTCTCTTTATTTCTTGCAACTTTTTATGTTACACTAAACTGTGAATTTTCCATTTTCGTGGTTTTCTTCATCATTCTTTTTGTTATTCCGATTTTTTTTAACGCATGAAGACACACCTTTGGCAGGTAAATAAATATTAAATGCAATTCCATCACGTTGTAGTGTCATTTTGCTATAATTGCAAGTGATGCGCTAATTTTCTCCAGGAGCATATATATATATATATATATATATATATATATATATATATATATATATATATATATATATATATATATATATATATATATATATATATATATATATATATATATATATATATATATATATATATATTTTAGGGATGGAGCGATACCAAAATTTTTACCGATACGTGTCCCAACCATCTCAGTCTTGCTTTATCTATCTTATGAATAATTGGTCCAACCCTCTATACAGTATTTTCTCTAATTCTTTCGCTTCTTAACCTCTCCCTCCTTCCTAGTCCTTTCCACTATCAACCGTAATACCCGCATCTCTGCTGCTTGAATTTTGCTTTCTTCTCTTGTTGTCGTACTCCAAGTCTCAACCTCCCCCCTCCCCCATATAACAAAATTGGGGTCAGAGTACTTTAAAAAATTACTTTCTTTACTCCTATATCCATTCATTTGTCGGCCAAGATTGGGTACAGCGCCCTTACTATTCCTTCGTATTTCTCCTTCCTGTTGGCGATTTCCAGCGTATTTCCTCATTCCCTTGTAAATACTACGTCCCAAATACTCGCATCTCTCAACCACCATGGCACCCTCACCTCTTCGAAATCTAACTTCAGCTCAAGCTCCTCTCCTTCCTCCTCCTACTAACTATTAACAGTTCTTTCTTTTTCCACATTCACGCTCGACCCAACCTCTTTTAGCTTTTCAGCAAAACTACTTACTACCTCTCTTATCTTCTCTATGATATCTTCTTCGAAAACACACAACTCAAACCTTCATCTCTCCTTAATATTCTTGTGTGTTTCTTTTTCTCGTGATCTTTCTTTGAAAGATCACATTATTTCTTTTTCTTAACAAACTTCTAAGTAGCTGAATGTTCTGAGGCGCCTTCAGAATTTCTTCACACCACCCCAGTTGGTTGCTTTATAGGGGTGTTGTTCGCCCCTGTATGGAGTACGCATCACACATCTGGGGTAGTTCCACTCAGACAGCTCTCCTTGAAAAGGTGGAATCTAGGGCTTTTCGTCTTAACAACTCTCCTACTCTCTCTAATTCTCTCCAATCTCTTTCTGCCCGTCGAACTGTTGCGTCACTTTGTCTATACTATTGCTATTAAAACGGACACTGCTCTTCTGAACTCTCTCGTCGCATACCTTCTCCTTTGAGAAGAGCTCGTGCGACACGTCTCTCTACACAGTCTCATCCTTTCTCTGTCCAACTCTCTGACCCAGACTTAACCGCTATGCTCAATTTTACATGTACTCTTCTGGTAAAGTCTGGAACACACTCCCTTCATCTATTTTTCCAATCTCCTATGACTTATACACCTTCAAACGCCTTGTATCAAGATATGTCGGCCTTTAATCTGACCAGGTTCCTGATTTGCTCCTTTCTCTGGTGGAAATTTGGTAGGCCTTTGTCCTTTGCCCACCAGAGGTATATATATATATATATATATATATATATATATATATATATATATATATATATATATATATATATATATATATATATATATATATATATATATATATATATATATATATATATATATATATATATATATAATATTATGCTTCCTTTGGTGGGTAAAGAACAGAGGCCTACTAATTTCCACCAAAGTTTGGGCAATACCGGAAACCAATCGTTAAACGCCGACATGCTCAAATACACGGGGCTTCAAAGTGTGCAAGTCAAATTAAATTGGGAAAACAGATAAAGAGAGTGTGTTCCAGACTTTACCAGTAGAGTAGTTAGAATATTGGGCATAGCGGTTAAGTGTGGGGTCAGACAGTTGGAGAGAGAAAGGATAATACTGTGTAAAAAAACGTGTTGCACAAGCCCTTCTCATTGGTAGATAAATGCAACGGGAGAGATTAGATGAACAGTGTCCATTGTACTAACGATAGTATAGAGTGAGTGACGTAACAGTTCGACGGGAAGAAAGAGATTGGAGAGAATTAGTGAGAGCGGAAGAGTTGCTAAGACGAAAGGCCGTTCACTCCACCTTTTCGAGAAGAGCTGTATGTGTGGAACCACTCCAGATGTGTGAGGCGTACTCCATACAGGGGAGAACAACACCCCTATAAAGAGAAAGCAACTGGATTGGCGTAAAAAATCACGAAGGCAACAGAACACCAACCTCTTAGAAGTTTGTTTAGAATGAGAAGTAATGTGATCCTTCCAAGAAAGCTCACGAGAGAAACACCGAGAATATTAAGGACAGATAAAGGCTTGAGTTGTGTGTTTTCGAAGATGTTATAGTTGTGTCACTTGTGCGGAAGGTTGTGTCTAGTAGAAATATGGAGGAAATGAGTTTTTGAGGCATTAAAAACAACTATGTTTTCTCTGCCTTAGTTTGAAATTCAAGAAAGATCAGTGGTCAGTCGCTCCAAGTCCACCATTCTAGCGTCAATTAACTTACTGGGAGGAGCGTCTTTCAAACTGAAAGAAGAAATAAAGGGTTGGGTCATCAGCATAGGAGTGGATAAGTAATGAAGTAATAGAGAGAAGATCATTAATGAAAAGTGGAAGAAGTGTTGGGGACAGGACAGAATCCTGAGGAACACCACTATTAATAGATTTAAAGGATGAACGGTGGCCGTCTACAGCAGCAACTATAGAACAACCGTAAAGAAAATCAGAGAGAGGACCACAGAGAGAAGGATAGATTCCGAAAGAGGGAAGTTTGGAAATCAAATCTTTGTACGATTCTGGGATGAGTTCTAAGTTGAATGAGTTTCTGGAGTTAGAAGACAACGGTAATCCCTGAAGGTAGCTGCGGCGAATAGCACAAGAATAAGCAGAGTTAAACCAAGGTTTGTTAGGCTTAGTTGAAGGGAAAGAATATGGAATGTACTCCTCCATGCCAGGGAGAATCACTTCAGTAATGCGCTCGGCACACTCCGAGAGACCGATCCCACGTAAGTATATATATATATATATATATATATATATATATATATATATATATATATATATATATATATATATATATATATATATATATATATATATATATATATATATATATATATATATATATATATATATATATATATATATATGCTACCATGACTCACGGGAAGAGCCCTTTTCAAATAGAGGGCATGATTAAGGGATAAAAAAACATACCCAATCCCGAACCACAAGCAGATTCCTCAGATATACGCAGACAGAGGATTTAGAGAGAGGCAGGTTAAATACAGCAGGAAAAACAGAAGATAGAGAATTCCACAGAACAGATGTGGCTGAAAAGGAGGTACCACAACGTGCCAGCCTTGAATTTGCAATGCTCAAACAAAGTTCATAGGCAAACAAGGCACTCCTTGTGCTGACAGGGCGACGCAATGGTGGTGGAATATGAGAGGTTAACTCCCTCTAGTACCAGCCGTTGTAGAACCTATAGAAAAGAGAGGGTGCGCCAACGTCAGGTCGCAGAGAAAGAGAGTCAAGGGAGTTTGAAAGTAGGGAACAGTTTATTAGTCTTTTAACCTTAGACTCAACCCTATCCAAAAGAAAAACAGAAGGGAAGAACTGGAAACTTTCCAAATGTGAAAATAGTATTCCATACAAAGTTGGATAAGGCCCTCATAAGTATAATTGAAGCAATTGTTCGTAAGAAAAAAATTCCCTCAATCTGAACAGTATTCCCAGCTTTCTTAGTGGCCGACCTTAGCAACATTTGTGATATGTTGTTTCCGAGATAATTTATTGTTTATCTTTAGACTAAGAATAGTTATGTTGTTCACAGGTGATACGGGAGAGCCGTCAAAGGAGATATGAAAGTTGGGGGTTGTTTTTGAGAGAGAGATGTGAAGTTGAGTTTTCAAAGAGTTGAATTTCATAAGGTTTCTATGACCCCACCAGGGAATCTCATCCATATTGGCAGAATGAAATCGGAAAGTTGAAGACGAGAAGCAACTCTAGAAGCAAAAGAGGGAGCAGATTTGAAATGAGTAGAAAAATGGAGAGTTTAGTTGTCGACATAAGAATGGACAGAGTTGGAAGTACGGCTGAGGATTTCGATAATGAAAAGTAAGAATAGAGTAGGAGATAGAAGTGAGCCCTGGGGAATACCAAATTAATATATATATATATATATATATATATATATATATATATATATATATATATATATATATATATATATATATATATATATATATATATATATATATATATATATATAATGAACCTCGGTTGCTATCTTATCTAAATGGATTAAATTAGGAATGAAAATGAAAATAAACTATTTCAGAAAATAAACCAAAAGTTATGAAGGAAAGAGCGTAAAAATAAATGGAAAAGCAGTTTTGTGCATTTCAAAAAATCACTTTAAGTGGAAAGCAACATATCAATGATTCTGGAAACAGAATTGGCGGGAAGAGACGTGGCATAAAATTACATAATATTAATAAAAAATTACATATTTTAATTAAGTAATGAAATAAATAAACCATAAGGTATAACAAGTTGATCTATGCTATACCAAAAATTAACTGTCCAAATTTTACCAAAATCGGATCTGTAGTTATAGAGATATAGAATATATACCAAAAAATTTAATTAGTTTAATTCGTAATTGAGTAATTGAAAATTTGGAATATCAAGAAAAACAATGTTTCGCGGTGTTCAAAACTCTACAGTCAGAGAAATTGAACATTCAAAAAATGTAATCCAACGGGATTATGTTACTTTAAAAAAATCTGGTATTGGTATCGGTATCGTTCATTTTTTACCTATACCGATTCCGATACCTAAAAATATAAATATACCGATACCGATATTTCACTCCATCCCTATATATATATATATATATATATATATATATATATATATATATATATATATATATATATATATATATATATATATATATATATATATATATATATATATATATATATATATATATATATATATATATATATATATATATATATATATATTATATATATATATATATATATATATATAGTTATTTGGAACAATACCTTGAGATCGGAAAAGGGGTTAGTAGCGTTTCTGGATCCAAAAGAGTCAGAAGAGAGTTAGTATTGAAAGAGATGATAAGACGAAAAAGCCTACACTACACCTTTTCAAGGAGAACTGCATAAATGGAAACATACTTTACGTGTTCTCAAATGTGATTGTTATTTTGTATGTGCATGTGTGTTTTATACTTTAAGCAATGAATGAAGGTTGCGTGTTCGAAATAATTGGAATTGGATCCGGAACGGGAATGGGAATCAAATGATTTTCAATAATTGGAATCAGAGTTCTTTGGTTGAAATCCAGAAAACAGGCAAAAACAGGAACCCAGTCCGGTTATATAAATGATTAAAGCAAGTGAAAATAATGTACCAAAATTGTAAATCAAAGCGGACCCATGGGGACAGGAAGCCCCCCTATGTTGGGGGACCCGGGAGTCTTATGTTGTTTGTCCCTTAATTTATTAAGTATATATAAAAATAAAATTTGAATTTCCAGAGCCACCCTTCTGAAATCTCTTTAAAAAGTGTTAGTCAACGTCAGAACGAACAGCAGTGCACAGTGTCGACCATCCTACATTTTATACTTGGCACTGTGCCATTATCATCAATCTACAATAAAGAAAGCGTTGAATTGATTGTTGATATATTTAAAAAGTCATTTTTTACTTTAATTTAGGATGTGTTTGAAATGAATTATTCTGGAACAGGAGCCTATTTATCCTATTTAGTTTTATGTCTGAGATATATATATATATATATATATATATATATATATATATATATATATATATATATATATATATATATATATATATATATATATATAATATATATATATATATATATATATATATATATATATATATATATATATATATAATGCAATAATCTTTCTGGTTCCTTTTTCTCTCGCTTTGTGGCATTTTGCAAAAAAAATTTACTCTAACTATGCTTCTTACTCTTTTAATCCTCTAGCATCTTCTGACGGTATAAAAAAAAAAACAATAACTGCTCAAAATCTCGAGTACTTTTAGACACTCAAGTGAGGAGATGTTTGTATACAACTGCCGTTTTACCTTCTTCTAAAGCTGAACTCTTCGCTCAAACCTTTGCTTCTAATTCAACCTTAGACGATTCCGGAGCTGTTCCTACTCCTTTAACCCCCTCCAACTCATTTACGCCTAAAACTGTAATTTCTTTTAAAGACAATCATTTCTGGTCTCTCTGAGCTTAACAATAAGAAGGCGTACGATCCTGACGGTATGCTTCCTGTGGTTCTCAAAACTTGTGCCTCCGAGCTTGCACCCTGCCTTGGTAAACTATTTCATCTATGTCTTTCTTCTTCAACTTTCCCTTCTTGCTGGAAACGTGCGCTCATTCAGCCTCATTCTACCCTCCCATTTCTTTAACCTCCTTTCTTTCTAAAGTTTTCGAAACTATCCTTAATAGGAAGATTTGGAAACATCTCAATTCTTCTAATCTTATCTCTGATCGCCAGTATGGCTTTTGTAAGAAACGCGAAACGCTCTATTGGTGATCTTCTTTCCCTTCTTTATTTCGGTGAATCTTTTGCTGTTGCGCTAAATGTATCGAAAGCTTTCGATAGAATCTGACACAAAGCTTTGATTTCCAAACTTCTCTCTTTCGCAATCTAATTTTCTATCTGTGACCTTTTCTCTGATTTTCTTTCCGGTCGTTCTATAGTAGCTATTGTAGACGGTCATCGTTTTTCCTTTATATCTATTAATAGTGGTGTTCCTCAAGGATCTGTCCTATCCCCAACACTTTTCCTGCTTTTCATTAATGACACTCAATCTGTTACTTCATCTCCTATCTACTCTTATGCTGATGACTTTACCCTTCATTACTTTTTTCAATTTGAAAGACGCCCCTCCCAACAACAGTTAATAGACGCAAGGAAGGTAGCCTTGGAGCAGCTAACCTCTGATCTATCTCGTATTTTAAACTGGGGCAGAGAGAACATGGTTGTTTTCAATACCACCAAAACTCAATTCCTCCATCTCTCTACTCGACACAATCTTCCACACAACTATGATATCTTCTTCGAAAACACACAATTCAGACCTTCATCTCTACTTAATATTCTTGGCGTTTCGTTTCTTTTTCTCGTGATCTTTCTTGGAAAGATCACATTACCTCTCTTTCTAAACAAGCTTCTAAGAGGTTGGGTGTTCTGAGGCGCATTCAGTATTTCTTCACTCCACCCCAGTTGCTTGCTCTGTATAGGGGTGTTGTTCGCCCCTGTATGGAGTATGCGTCACACATCTGGGGTGATTCCACTCATACAGCTATCCTTGAGAAGGTGGAGTCTGGGGCTTTTCGTCTTATCAACTCTCCTGGTCTCACTAATTCTCTCCAGTCTCTTTCTGCCCATCGAACTGTTGAGTCATTCTCTCTCTACTATCGCTATTACAATGGACACTTCTCTTCTGAACTCTCTCGTTGCATACCTCCTCCATTGAGAAAGGCTCATGCGACTCGTCTTTCATCTCAGCTTTCTCTATCCAACTCTCTGACCTCAGACTTAACCGCTATGCTCAATCTTACATGTACTTTACTGGTAAAGTCTGGAACACACTCCTCTCTTCATCTATTTTCCCAACTTCCTATGACTTACACACCTTCAAATGTCGTGTATCAGGTCACGTCGGCCTTTAATTTGATCAGGTTTCCGTCTTTCCCCCTAATTCTTGTGGAAATTTTGGTAGGCCACTTACTTTTGCCCACCAGAGGTGAGATATATATATATATATATATTATATATATATATATATATATATATATATATATATATATATATATATATTATATATATATATATATATATATATATATATATATATATATATATATATATATATATATATATATATATATATATATATATATATATATATATATATATATATATATATATATATATATATATATATATATATATATATATATATATATATATATACAGATCGTCACCACTCACGTTCAGAGACCTCTTCAAGGAGGGGGCACACACAAGGGATAAGAAAACTCATTCAAACACAGACCTAACGCACATTCCTCAGGTGGTACAGACGGAAGCCTTGAAGAGTGGAAGATTAAATACAGGAAGAAAAATAAATGATGGTAGAGAGTTCCACATAACAGAAGTGGCTGGAAAGAGGAGTCACCACAACGGGGTAACCTGGGATTCCCTACATCCACACAAAATTGGTACGAAAGCAGGGCACTCCTTGTGCAACGAGGACGACGCAATGGTGGAGGAATGAGAGAGGCCAATTCCCTCGAGCACCTGCTACTGTAGTACCTATAGAAAAGAGATAGTGCGCCAACGTCACGTCGCATAGATAAGGGATCAAGAGAGTTTGAAAGTAGGGGACAGTTAATTAATCTTTATAGCTTTAGACTCAACCCTATCCAGAAGAGAGGAGGAAGCCGGAGCCCCAAAATGTGAGAACAGTACTCCATACAAGGGCGAATAAGACCCTTATATATTGGAGTAACTGTTCAGAAGAAAAAAATTCTCGCAACCTGAACAGAATTCCCAGCTTCTTAGAGGCAGCTTTAGCAACCATTGTGATATGTGGTTTCCAAGACAGTTTATTGTTTATGTTTAGACCAAGAATGTTAATGTTATTTACAGGTGAGACGGGAGAGCCATCTAAGAGGATAGGAAAGTTTGGAGAAGTTTTTGAGAGAGAGATGTGAAGAAGTTGAATTTTTAAAGAGTTGAACTTCACAAGGTTGCTATGACCCCACCGGGAAATCCCATCCAGATCGGCAAGAATAGAATCGGAAAGTTGAAGACGAGAAGCAACTCTAGAAGCAAAAGAGGGAGCAGATTTGAAATGAGTAGAAGAATGTAGAGTTGAGTCGTCAGCATAAGCGTGAACAGAGTTAGAAGTGCAGTTGAAAAGATTGTTAATGAAAAGTAAGAATAAAGTTGGAGATAAAACTGAACCCTTGAGGAACACCACAGTTGACAAAAAAAGAGGAAGAGGTCGCTCCATCTACAAGTGACGAAATGGAACGATCTGAGAGAAAACTAGACAAGAGTAAGCAAAGAGAAGGAGGAAACCCAAAGGAAAGGGAGCTTAGAGAGTAGTGACTCATGCCATACCCGGTAAAGCCTCGGATATGTCAAGCGCCACCACCAAGACCCCGAAAGTCCCTAAGGGCAGAAGACCATAGATCAGTAAGATAGGAAAGTATGTCACCAGTTGACCTCGAACGTCGAAAGCCATACTGGTGATCTGAGAGAAGAGAATGAGACTCCAAATGATCCAGGATATATATATATATATATATATATATATATATATATAATATATATATATATATATATATATATATATATATATATATATATATATATATATATATATATATATATATTACTTTGTAGCCCGCCGCAGTAATAATTTGAGCCCGAAGGAATGTCCCAACGCAACCTGCAGTGACAAAAGATTTCTGACTGGGGTAATATTAGTATTCTGTTTTTGGACTGTGAGAGTTGGTTAGTTCACTAATAGGTCTTCTACAACCTCGCAGGAGGGAGATTTGCACATAAAAAGCAGGGAGTTGGAGCTACGTTAAAACTGTTTGTATTTCTGAATGGAGACTACCTTACCCTGAACGCATCAGGGTAAGGTAGTCTATATAGCCTGTTGGTTCATTGTCCGCTCTTCTACCTTGATTTCAGAGATTGGTAAGATATCAGAATATAGTTTTTCTTTATTGTTTGTTTCTGTAAGCGTGTGAGTGCGCACTTTGTAATGGATGTGTCTGGTGATGGAGGTTGTATGATAAGAGTTTAATATATGAGTGGAATAAGGATTGTGTATATTTTTTTTTAATTCTAGATGCTGGATTAATTAGTGATGAAATATTATAAGGTCGTCATGGACTAGAATTTTTTTTTTTTCGTTTAAAGAAGTTAGTGTTTGGGGTAATCTGATGCTATACTGGGTGTGGGATGTGAAAGAGAGAGTAGTTGTATTCTCTGATGATTATCTTTGGAATTTCTTTCCTTACTAAATTTGGT
>SEYY01005886.1:0-27307 GCA_009176605.1 Armadillidium nasatum | reverse complement strand
GTAAATCTTTTAGTTTAGTTTAATTAACAACCCATTCGAAGTAAATAAAACACTTTGTAATATAACATGTTTACTTAGAGAAAAGAAAAATATCATAGGTTATGTTACATACTTGCTTGGTTAGTAACAACAAAAAAAAGATGGCCAAGTTGCCAGATTATTCTTTACATGATAAATAGTAGCTAAATAAAAAAATGCTCTATAAAAAATGAATAAACAATATTTTCTTCAACACTATATTTATGAAATTCGTTTTGCGTTTTACCTAAATGATAAATACATCAATTTCTTTTCTCTTTAGATTGTTTAGTACTCTCCTTCTTCTTTATTATTTTCTTTTTCTTCTTTCTAATAATCATCTTACTAATTCCTCTACCCGTCATTTTACGGCGTATTTTCAGTATAACGTCGTCAAGCATCTCGTCGGATGCATCAACTACACGTATATTCAAGGCCTCGCGAAGGTTTACAACTTCCATAACATTACGTAGAGTATTTACGCTTGTCTTTAAATTTTTTTTTAGCAACGTACTCTCCACCCATTTTAAATAACGGTATAGCACCTCTCATTAATTTAGCGAAAAAACCGCCTAGACAAATACCCTTCTGCATCTTATATCCTCTAAACACTCTTTCTTACCATTTGTTATTATCATCATTATTATTGCCGGAGCTTCTTTCTTATGTGGACTATACACAAAGCTGAACCATCAGTGAATGGATATGAATTACACTCTGTATCTCTTATATTAATACGAACAAAGTTCAAATAAGATTTACTCATTGGTAAATAGTGTACACTGGGAAATGTTAGAGCTTTCTGTCCTTGCGGGATATGAATCACTCTCAGGAGTGGCGACTTTGTATTTCCGAAATACTGATGTTCAACAATATCAGATATATATATATATATATATATATATATATATATATATATATATATATATATATATATATATATATATATATATATATATATATATATATATATATATAACTTTTATTTAAAATGAAAACTAAAATAAAATTGAAAAGGATCAGAAGAAATAAAGGTAATAAATTACAGTTTATATTGAATGGTAGAAAATTGTTCTAGAGGATGAAAACTTAGGTCATCCTATGCCAGAGTATTGCACATATATATATATATATATATATATATATATATATTTATATATATATATATATATATATATATATATATATATATATATATATATATATATATATATATATATATATATATATATATATATATATATATAACCTTAAGATAGTTTTTAAGAAATATAATACTTACATGGAGCAAGAAGTGTGAATAAGACCATCCAAATGTCATGATAAAAAGACTTAGAAAAAAAATATTTTTTAAAAGAGAATGCAGAAAATGACAAACTTCTTCCATATTTTCCTGCAAATAATTGAAAAAAAAATATTACCAAAATTTTTAAAGACTAGAAACCTTAACTGCTAATCACCTGTATATCCTTAATAAATAACAAATCATGAACATTAATTTGCAGCTAATTCACATAAAACAGATGGTTAAAAAAAAAGACATGTATAGCTGAAGAAAAACGTACGAATGTACCAGCCAGAAAACCAAAAATGTATTTTTTTCGGTTCTGGCAGGAATCGTAATTAGCTGGAATGAGCAACTTAAAATTGGAATCAAAATCAAAATTTTATATCTCTCCTACTTGCTTTATATATATATATATATATATATATATATATATATATATATATATATATATATATATATATATATATATATATATATATATATATATATATATATATATATATATATATATATGGGCAATTCCAGCACAAGCGTTCTTAAGAGAGGGTGGGATAAAATTTTAGTTTTGATTAAATTTGGTGTGTGGGGTTATTTTGCATAGAAAATACGATTTTCCAAGTTTTAGTTCAATCCGGAAAATACTTTTTGAGATATGAGGTCATGAAGGTCAAACATGAAAGTCACACCTACTTTGGTAAATTAACCATAATGTGGCAAAAATTTGATGCAATAAGGAAATATCATTGGAAAGAGAAAGTGCTGCACGATTCAAAATTGGCCATATTTTGTCATTTTATCAAAATTAATAATAATTATTAATTGACCTTGAAATGACATTAACCTTTAACCCAGAAGCCAAATAAAAAGATTGAAAAACCATGGGATTAAAACAGCAAATAAGTTTTAAGAATACAAAATTTCGACCCGGCCTAATATATATATATATATATATATATATATATATATATATATATATATATATTATATATATATATATATATATATATATATATATATATATATATATATATATATATATATATATATTCTCCAAACACATCCAAAATACAACAACAGCAGCAAACAGAAAACTCAACATCCTCAAAACAGTGGCCAACACGGATATAAACAACAACTTACAAACCTCAATTGCCATACATATACAAACAATTTATCTGCCCTACAATCAACTATGCCTCTCCTGTCTGCCACCCAATGCTTTTCAATCAAAACCTTAAGAAACTTTAAATTACACAAAACAGAGCCCTTCGCACAATCACCGGATGCACACCCACAACCCCTCAATAACACTTACATAATGAAACCAAAATACTACCTATAAACAACCACTTCAAAATTCTACGCAAAAACCCTTTTACTTACACAACCATGCCACCAAACTCTCCTACACCCAACCGAACGCAGATTAAAACAACCACCATCATCCCCAGCTACCTACTACAAACCAATCCTAAACCACATCCCCCCCCACCTCCTCCCAACACCTCAATAACTATACATATTCATTCTCAACTAACTCTTGCCTCCTTGACAAGTATACCACCAAACAACATTCTTAATACACAACACACCCGAAATAAACCCCGACTTTAACAATCTTCCAAGACACTCACAAATCGCCTTAGCAAGGTTGAGATGTGGGCACAATCCGAACTTACAACAATACAAACACAGATATAATATAAACCAGACCACATCTCCCACTTGCGCCAGATGTGGAGAGGCCCCGGAGACCGTGTCACACTTCCTGTTGCTCTGTCCCTCTAATTCTCGCCCCAGAATCTTCTGGGACCTCTTCCTTGAGTGATCTCTGGAGGAGGAAGTCTACGGCGGGCGGCTTCATTAGCGAAGTGTGGTCACCCCAGCGTGGGGTGGTCAGGGGGTGATAAGGTAAAAAAAAATATATAATATATATATATATATATATATATATATATATATATATATATATATATATATATATATATATATATATATATATATATATATATATATATATATATATATATATATATATATTAGGCCGGATCGAAATATTGCAAATGAGCTGGTTCAAACAATAAAGTTTTCATGCCACAACCAAGGAGTGGAGGGTGTAGTAAATATTGTAACACAATCTTCTCTGCATAGAATCGAATACGAAAACAGACATGAATATATCTTAAATTTAATTTTTGATGATATATATATATATATATATATATATATATATATATATATATATATATATATATATATATATATATATATATATATATATATATATATATATATATATATATATATATATATATATATATATAATCATAAATTAAATTTAAAATATATTCATGTCTGTTTTCGTACTCGAATCTATGCAGAGAAGATTGTGTTACAATATTTACTACACCCTCCACTCCTTGGTTGTGGCATGAAAACTTTATTGTTTGAACCAGCTCATTTGCAATATTTTAAATCTTCAAGTTAGAAAAGTCCTTGATAATTGGTGGTTGAGTGATCATTTCTTTCTCCCATTCGATCACGTTCTAGTTGTACTCTGCATTAAAGTTTAGTATTTTTGGAAGCTGAAAAGCTCTTTCAGTGGTATTCTAACCCCTTGCTTGAATTTTGCGACTCACAGCTAACTCCCTACTCTATTTTCAGTCGTCTGTTATCATCCCTAGTAATATATTTCCAAAGTGAGTAAAATAGGAGTTTTATTAAAGTGTACGTTTCAGAATTACTGCGTAATTTTTATTTGCTCCCTTAAGAAGATTCATTAAATACCAAAAATTATGGGTTCCATCAGTTGCCTTCGGATGACTATTTATCCAGAACCAGCCTGCAGAATAAATTTGCATAACAATATTTACTAGGTCTTCAAGAATTTTCCCATGAGTCTGTGTAGATGCATATGGTCTTAAGGGGTCTATAGACGATCAACTTGGTTGTCAACCATGCTGTCATTTTTTGCCACAGACGAAACGAAATGTTGTCAACCAAATTGTAAACATCACATCCGAGATGATTTCTGTTCCTGCTTTTTATTATTTTCTATTGTTATAGTAAAGCTAAATTTATATCATAATCTTTTGATAATATATATATATATATATATATATATATATATATATATATATATATATATATATATATATATATATATATATATATATATATATATATATATATATATATATATATATATATATATATATATATATATATATATATATATATATATATATATATATATATATGTTTCGCCTTATCAATTCTCCTGCTCTCACTAATTCACTCCAATCTCTTTCTGCCCGTCGAAATGTTGCGTCACTTTCTCTTTACTATCGCTATTACAATGGACACTGCTCTTCTGAACTCTGTCGTCGCATACCTCCTCCATTAAGAAGGGTTCGTGCGACTCGTCTTTCTACACAGTCTCATCCTTTCTCTGTCCAACTCTCTGACCCCAGACTTAACCGCTATGCTCAAAGAGCAATGTCGTTGTAATACATAGTAGAGAGATCAATTCGACTGAAGATAGAGAAGTCAGAGTTCAGTAAGAGCAGGAGAGTTGATAAGACGAAAAGCCCTAGACTCCACCCAAGATGAGCGGACCCACCCCTATGCGCCTATACAGGGGCGAACAACACTATACAAGCAAGCAACTGTAGAAGGTGTAGAGAGAAAACTAAACGCCGTGTATCAGGTCATGTCGGCCTGTAAATTGACCATGTTTCCGACTTTCCTCCCAACTCTGGTGGAACAATGGTAGGCCTCTGGCCTTAGATAGAGGTCACACAGAAAGATAGATTCCGAAAGAGGAGAAGAAGAAAGAAAAAAAAAAATAATATATATATATATATATATATATATATATATATATATATATATATATATATATATATATATATATATATATATATATATATATATATATATATATATATATATATGGAAACGTGCGCTCATTTAGCATGTGCCGAAGAAGGAGGATCCCTCTCAACCCTCCAACTACAGTTCCATTTCTTTGACATCCGTTCTCTTTAAAATTTTCGAATCTATCCTGAACAGGAAGATTTGGAAACATCTCAATTCTTCTAATCTTATCTCTGATCACCAGTATGGATTTCGTAAGAAAAGCTCTACTGGTGATCTTCTCTCCCTTCTCTCTAACTCTTGGTCCCCCGCTCTTCGGCATTTCGGTGAATCCTTTGCTGTCGCGATGGACATATCGAAAGCCTTCAATAGAGTATGGCACAAAGCTTTGATTTCTAAACTTCCCTCTTTCGGTACCTATCCTTCCCTATGTGATCTTCTCTCTGATTTCCTTTCCGGTCGTTCTATAGCAGCTATTGTAGACGGCCACCCCGTTCTTCTTTTAAATCTATTAATAGTGGTGTTCTTCAGGGTTCTGTCCTATCTCCAACACTTTTCTATTTTTCATTAATGATCTTCATTCTATTACTTCATCTCCTATCCACTCCTATGCTGATGACTCCACACTTAATTACTTCATTCAGTTTGAAAGACGTCCATCCCAACAGCAGTTAAGAGACTCAAGAAGGGTAGCCTTGGAGCATCTAACCTCTGATCTTTCACGTATTTCAAATTGGGGCAGAGAAAACATGGTAGTTTTCAATGCCCCAAAATTTCAGTTCCTCCATTTCTCCACTCGACACAATCTTCCACACAACTATGATTTCTTCTTCGAAAACACACAACTCAAACCTTCAACTGTTCTTAATATTCCCGGTGTATCTTTTTCTCGTGATCTTCTTGGAAAGATCACATTATTTCTCTCTCTAAACAAGCTTCTAGGAGGTTGGGTGTTCTGATAAACCTTCAAAATTTCTTCACACCACCCTAGTTGCTTACTCTCTATAGGGGTGTTGTTCGTTCCTGTATGGAGTATTTTTATTTTTTTAAATAAAATGTTCACATCTCACGGGTATTGCCATTTTCTATGAGAGGAACTTTTCTAGGTAGTACATACCTAGCATCCCCAAGTGGGATCGAACCGGCGCCCTCAAGCACGTGAGTCAATAAGTCTACCGTTTAAGCTTCACACATCTGGGGTGGCTCCACTCATACAGCTCTGCTTGAGAAGGAAGAGTCTAGGGCTTTTCGTCTCATCAACTCTCCTGCTCTTATTAATTCTCCCCAATCTCTTTCAGACTGTCGAATTGTTGCGTCACTCTCTCTTTACTATCGCTATTACAACGAACACTTCTCTTCTGAACTCTTTCGTCCAATACCTCCTCCATTGAGAAGAGTTCGGGCGACACGCTTCTCTACACAGTCTCATCCTTTCTCTGTCCAATTCTCCGACCCCAGACTTAACCGCTATGCTCAACCTTACATATACTCTACTGGAAAAGTCTGTAACACACTCCCTTTATCTGTTTTCCCAACTTCCTTTGACTTGCATACTTTTAAACGCCATGTATCCGGACATTTCGGCCTCCTTCGGCCGTGATAGGATTTTATTCAACTCCGGTGGAATTAGGTAGGCCTCCGGCCTTTGCCCACCGGAGGATATATATATATATATATATATATATATATATATATATATATATATATATATATATATATATATATATATATATATATATATATATATATATATATGATCGTTTAAAAGCGTTAAAAATAAATACCATTAGGCTCCGCCTACAAAAATATCCAAAGTTTTTGATCATACTTCATCCATTGCATCAACATGAAATTTCAACCACCAACCTGCCTACAGACGTTCAACATCTTCAACGCGGCAAACGTTGACAACCAAGTTGATCGTCTTTAGGCCCCTTTAAGATTCCATTGACTGTTGTTAGCCAACTGGAATGATGGTGCGCACCAGACGACTTGCTGGCTAATAATGATGACACATGTTCATGCTTTATTTTTTAAAAAAATTTTTTTTTTTACGCATCACCACCACTCACGGGCAAAGCCCTATTCAAGGAGGGGGTGTGAAAAGAATATAAATGAAAGTAAAAGAGCACAAAATTCATGAACTTCCGCCATTTTAAAATTAATAAGCAATTTAATTTGCTAAACAGTAAAATTTAAGATTAATAAGCAATTTTATTTGTTAAACAGTAAAATTTAAAGTTAATAAGCCTTCATCCAAGTTAAAGTAAATCCCAAGTAATTGAAGAAAATATTTTGGTTTGCCAAGTTGCAAA
Source organism: Armadillidium nasatum (assembly GCA_009176605.1). Lineage (NCBI taxonomy): Eukaryota > Metazoa > Arthropoda > Malacostraca > Isopoda > Armadillidiidae > Armadillidium > Armadillidium nasatum. Next base: position 19,807 of record SEYY01005886.1, on the reverse strand, counting down.
AGATGAAGTCATCAAAGATTGTAAATATGCGCTAAGACATCTATCTACCTTTAAACGCCATTTGCAAAAGCAACATCCTGAAATCTTTAAAATAGCCTAGGCAAACCAAAGTAAGGTTACACCAGTTGCCCAAAACACTTCAAGTATACATCCTTCTATTTCAATATTTGTAACCGGTCAAAAGGTGACGGTGTCAATGACAGCTGAAAAATTTAAAACGCATATTATCCAAATGGTTGCAAATGAAGGAGTACCCTTAAAATTCTCTTCCTCTCCAGCAATTACTGGATTAAATGGAGAATTAGCCAAAAAGTTAGGCATTTCTATGGAATAGCATGGTCAGAAAAATGGTGATAAGTAAAGCTGAAAGGCAGAAAAAAAGTGCTGAAATAAATGCTCCATAGGAATTTTTTTCTGAAAATTGATGCTTGAACTAGATTAAATTATTTTGCAATAAATGCCCAATTAACCAACTCAAATAGTGAAATAACAACACGTACTTTAGCCGTTCGAGAAACAAAAGCACAACATACATCAGAATTTATAAGAAATCTAGTTGAGGAAGTTCTCAAAGAGTTTGAACTTACTATATATAAGGATACTTTTAACAGATAATGCATCCAACCTGATAAGTTCAATATATAAAACTCATTGCAAACCCCTCTGAAATAAATAATTCGAATTTAGATTGTGAATTCAAGCTTTGTATCACTGACCCAGAAAATTGTAAAGGTGGTTTAGAAAGGGAATTAAATGAAGATGTAGAATCTGCTTTCACTGCTGTAAAAATAAAACACATGCGATGTGCTGTACATACTGTACATACAGTTCGCTATCACAGCTTGTTTGAAAGGACAACATGTCCATACTCTTATAGATAGTCAAATTCCTTTCGACATCTGTCACCGACTTTAAACTTTATGCCTTGGGAAAGAAATTTTTTCAGTAAACAAACATGAAGACAAACCACAAAGATAAACCTTAAAACGACCTTCGTGGTCACCACACTGAGCAACTTATTATCCTTCAAATAAAGAATGTTTACTCTAAAATTATTATAATTATTATTATTGTTGCTGTTGTTACTATTCCTTTTATTATTATTATTATTATTATTAATATTGTTTTTTATAAGTATTGTTATTATTAATGCTGTTCTATCTTTTATTATTATTATTACTTTTATCATTAGTATCATTATTACTATTTTTATTATATATGCGGTAGATATTCCTATAATTCTAGCGACGTCACACATTAACAGTAAAGCTGTACTATTTTCTAGTATTACTACATGAGATGGTATTTAGTATAATTATAATTACAATTATTATTATTATTATTACTATTGTTATTGTTCTTGTTGTCGTTACTTCATTATTGTTACCATTATTAGCTACTATTATAACTACTATTGTCATTAATTTATATTATTATGGGTATTACTGTTATTAACTTTTATTATTACTATTATTATTATTGCTATTACTATTATTATTATTGCTATTACTATATTTATTATTGCTCATTACATTCATGCATCATATTTTTATATTAATGGTTATTAAATTATATTGATGTACTATTTATCAACTAAACTTTGGGATTTAATGTAAACCAATGTGCTTCTCCTTAGAAGCCCCTTTTCAGAGTAATGTATTAACTAATTATAAATATTGTATCTAGTAGAGTAGGACCTACTGAAACACTGTATAACCTGCAATTATACCTCTGAATAAATATTGAAATTGAAATTGAAGTGATTACAAGAAAACCAAAAGTTGAATATATATTAAAACGTAAAGTAGGAAAAGGTGCTATATAGACCACGCAACTAGGTGAGGCAGTCTTTGCATAATGATTGATCGCCTTTTAGAACTAAAGAATACATTTATTGACAAAGCTCATCCAGACCTAACAATGATTTTCAGTGGTGTGAAGTAGAAAGGCTTGAAGCAATCCTTCGTCATTCAATCTTAAAGCCTAAAATATTCCAATCAGCTGAGTTAACCCCTGGCTTGTTTTAAGAAGAGAGGCAAAAACATATGCTGACATTTTCTTAAATCGGTGGAACAATTGCAGATGCAATTAAAGAGTCAATGGAAAATGAGAGAGAAAGTTATCCTTAATAATGAAGAATTACTTTCTGCAATCTATATTGATCGTATGTACAGGATTATAATGAATGATGTATAGCTCAGTAGAGGAAAAATAGCATTGATTAATACAGCAATTCGAATAGAGCAATATAATACTTCAAAACTATCTGTAACTCAAAAACAAGGAAGTGAAAAATGCCAAGCACTGAAAGTAGTTAATGAACTTAATTAAAACCAACCCTCAACTTCATCCTCCTCTTTAAAATTTGTGGATGAAGAAGCTTATGAAGAGTTCCTATATCTGAAAGTCAAACGCCGTCGTACTGAAGGAAAATTAGATAGTAAACGAGGATTTCCTATTGCTAAATTTAAACGATATATCTCATGCTTTGTTTGTCGGGGAGAAAATAGATAGATCATCAAGGCTAAATGCCTTAAAGGCAATTCCAAATTACCCAAAAATAATTCAGAACGTTGCCTATACAGTAACTTTAATGCCAACAACAAACGCCTACTTTCGGCCCTTCAAATAATTTGGTCAGATTTACGAACCTCAATGGAAGGGGAGCTAATTGAAGCCATACTGTTTCTTAAAACAAATTCCTTTTGAATAAAATTTAAAATTATTGTTTATTTCTTTTGATGAAGAGTACATATTGTTTTATAAATTTGGTTATATTGATTAAAAAAAAAAGGGACTTGCATTGTGCGAGCAAGGTTGCGCTCAGCTCAAATCTATTATAAAAGAATGAGGTTTTGAATCTCATCGCGGCGGAATTGTATGTAGGCTCATGTTCTTGGGTGGAGGTAATACCTAAATATAATTGTATAAGAATTTGGAAGAACTTTAAGCCGGAGCCACTCAAATCAATGGTTCCGGAGCTGGAACAGGAGCTAAATCTGACAATGGCTCTGGAGCTAGAATTGGAGCTGAAACAAATTTCATCGGCTCCCCAGCCCTGATTGTGAGAACGGTATTCAGCTCAGCAACAGATTTCTGATTCTTCATTACAATCATACACAACGTTCGTCTGTCTCTGTCATTCAACACATAAATTTCCGTCTATCCTGTTGTGTGTCGGAAGCTGTCTCTCTAGTCTTACTTTGTGCAGTAATAATGCATGATACTGTCTCGCGATACCTCAAACTCTTCCGTTACTATGGTTACAAAGGGACCCACCAAATGAGCACCAACAATTTAGTCGCATTAAAAATCAGTCAGCTCTTCCATGAATCACTTAAAACTACACAGAACACTGCCTTGGCAACAACTGATACATGAAATTTGTAGACGATCGCCACCAACAAACCAAGCTATAGCATACCTGTTATTACCGTCGTGAATTTTGACAGGCATATTATATATATATATATATATATATATATATATATATATATATATATATATATATATATATATATATATATATATATATATATATATATATATATATATAGGGAGGACGTAGCGATGAAAGTACCCCCCCCCCCACCTCTGGGCTAACCCACGGGGTGATAGGGTGGGCTAGAAAATTCTATTTCACTTCGTTGCCCCTTGGTTCGTTCCTTTTCGCGTTTCATCTTCTCAGTGGGTCTCTAGTGTACCCTTGACTCACTATGGAGTGTCTATAGCCCCACAACCTTTCCCTTTCTTCACATATATCCTACATATTTACAAACGCTTTAATAAATACAAAAATGGCGAAACGTAAAACTTCCTCGGAGAAGCCTACAGTTGCGGCTTCTAAATATAGCCTCTCATCCACCCCTTGGAGTTGGTGGCCTCCTGTGATGGGGGTTGGTGCCACCAAGACTTTGAAGCCGACTTGCACTGGTGCACGGTCTTCTTTTTTCATTAACTTCTACAACATTTGCGGTCTCTTTCCCAATTTCCACTTTGTCGAAAAACCACCTCTCGTCTTCTAGATCTCATCTCTTGCTCCTAACTGAAACCCATGTGTCTGAATGCTCTGACAGTAAATCCTACTCTGTTTCCTCCTACTGCCTCTATTCTCAATGAAGGCGCACGTAAGCAAAGTACATGCCAATGACTTTGAATGTGAAATTAGTGTTGGTACTTCTTGAAGCAAGAATCAACCAACTTTTGAGCGATTTTGACCTAAAACATTTGCTACTGCTACGTTGTACCCGAATTCCTTTGTTACTTTCATTGAGCGTCATTATATCATTCATCATTTATTTACAATAAGCATATACAAATATAAGGAGTTGCGGTTCATTTCAATAAGGTGGTGATCCCTGAAATCTGAAATCCTTAATCATAATGCGTATTTAAGAATTTCCCCTGACAGCGTCCCTCTAATATACTAATTACAACAATGTAAAGGAAAGTAAAGAGGAAATATGACTTAAATTGCCAAAGTTTGAGGGTAAGAGAAAACAATCTTAGTATTAAAGCTATTATATTTGATCAGTAAAACTTTTTGCCTCTGATACAAAATTTATCTTATATCATTTTGTTAGCGTAAAAGAAATGTTATTACTGCTTTATCATTTAATTTTAAATAAAATCGATCTACCTAATGCTCTGTATGGTAATAAGTTTTTATATTTCTAATGTTTTCCACTTTAGTTCTTTCATTCATTTCAATGTTAGTTTTGAAAGAGTGGTTTCAAAAATATATTGCAAGAACAAAGTGTGAAATTTTTTACTAAACGTTAATATAAATGCAATTTGAGTTTAATTTGAAAATTAGCCTGGTTCAAATTATTACAAGGTTCCTCTATAGCTACTACATATTGTAATAATTCACATAGTGAAAATCTACAATTTTAGGGTGGTATGTATTTTAGAGAAATATTACAAGGAATGGTAAAAATGTGTCACGAGACTACAAAAGATTATTTATTTAAAAAATAATAATAATAATAATAATAATAATAATAATAATAATAATAATAATAATAATAATAGGCAGCGAGTTTCACTCGCTTAACCGATACGAGGTTGAGCTTGCCACAAGATCGTCAGGCTTTGTCCTCAGAATTGAAATGAAAATTTTTTCCTTGGTCTCTTTACCTATATAATATATTAAATGGTAAGCTATTTTTCTTGGTATTTCTCCATTTGTAATATATTGCTCTTTTTACTTTTAAATTATTATAAAGGTAAAAAAAAAAAAAAAAAATTATATAAAAACACCTGTATTATGTATAATATATACCATACATCTACTTTCTAGCACTTTGATCGGGCTAATTTGGGGCACTGAGTCGCTTTTTCGCTAACTATTCTCGGAATGAATACTGCTTTGAAATTGAGGATGCTTCGGTCCCCGCCGAAAATCTGGGAGCCGTGATAGCTGATGGGATGCGCAGATTCATTCCTTTTCAACTATACCTTCTTCTCTAAAATCCATGGTTTCATGGTACTTGCTCTCGTGCCATTCAGAAGACAGTGCACATTGGGCGTGGAAAAACTACTCTTCTCCTATCACTCTAATTTTCTTTCTGCTCAGAATCGTTGCAGGAATATACTTCAACGGTCCAAGCGTGCTTGCACTAAAAGGACATTCGCTGACCTCTTTGGTTCTCCAACTGATAAAAATTTCTGGCCGCTTGACAAAAATATAACCAACTTTTTCAAATCTTATTTTTCTCCACTTATTCTGACTAATGGATCTGTAGTTAACACTCCTGCTGAAAAGTCAATCTTTTCGGCCTCCATTTTTTATCTAATTTCACCCTGAACGATTCCGGCATCCATCCTCCTATTCCTTCTTCTTTCAGATGTCCCATGTCTGCACTTGTGATTTCATATGATCAGGTGCATGGGAATTATAATATCTATGACCATTGGAAGGCTAGTAACCCGGATGGCATTTATTCTCGCGTTTTGGGGGAGTGTGCTTCCACGCTGGGGCCTATCTTCGTTCAACTCTTCTCTCTGCATTAATAATGCTTTCCCTCATTGCTAGAAATGCTATGTTCCCCGATCACGAAAAAAGGTAACCTCGCTAAACCTTCAAATATCGCACTATAGCTCTCATTCACCTGTATTCTATCTAAAGTCTTAAAAGCTCTCCTCAACTCACTTCCTGGATCACTTGGAATCTCACTCAGTTCTTTCTAGGATTGTGAGATGGGAACATACTTTTGTATTTTACTGATCTAAGGTCATCTGTCCTTAGGGAATACGGAGTCTTGTGAGGTGGCACTTCACATACCGAAGACTTTTGACCAGGTATTGCATGCGTCACTGCTTTCGAAGCTCCCTTAATTTAGGTTTCCTCCTCCTCTTTACTTACTAAAGTCTAGTTTTTTCTCAAATCATTAAATATCAACTTTTGTTGATGAAGTGATTTTTACTTCTTTCCTTATTAATTGTGGTGTTCCTCAGGATTCTGTTCTATCCCCTACTTTATTCCTACTTTTCATCAAAGAATTTTTCAGCTTTACTTCTAACTCTGCTCATTCTTATACCGAAGATTCAACTCCCCATACTTATACTCACTTCAAATCTGATCCCCTTTTGATTCTCGTCTTTAACTTTCCAATTACATTCTTGCAAATCTGGTTGAGATTTTGTGGGAACACCACAACCTTGTAAAATTCCACTCTTTAAATTAAAAACTCAACTTCTTCACATCTCTCTCAACACCACCTCCCAACTTTCTTATCTCCTTAAACGACTTTTATGTCTTACCTGTAAAATGTATTCTAGGTCTGAACATAAAATACAAATTATCTAGGTAACCTCATATCACAATGCTTCCTTAGTCGGCTTCAAAGAAACTGGGAGTTCTGTTCAGGTTGCAGGATTTTTTTTCTTTCTGAACAGGTATGCCAATTATAGATGGGTCTTACCCGCCCCTGTATGAAGCATTGTTCTCATATTTGGGACTGGGGTAGGAGGTCCGGTTCCACCCTTCTTTTGGATAAGGTTGAGTCTCAGGTTAAAGATTAATAAACTGTCCCTTACTTTCAAACTCCCTTGACCCTCTTTCTCTGCAAAGTGACGTTGGCGCACTTTATATTTCTTTAGGTATTACATCGGCAGGGGCTCGAGGGAGATGACCTTTCGCATTCCACGAAAATTGCGTCGCCCTCGCAGTAAAGTGGTGTCTTGCTTACACACGCACTTTGAGTAAAAATTGCAAATTCCAGGCTAGCACGCTGTGGTATCTTCTCCTTTCCAGTCAAGTATGTTCTGTGGAACTTCCTACCTTCTATTTTTCCTAATTTATTTAATCTACCTCTCTTTAAATCCTCCGTCTGCGCTCACCTAAGAGATCTACGTTAAGTTCGGGATTGGGTGGTTTTTCTTTTATTCCATAATTATGTGCCATTCTCATAAAGGGCTCTGCCAGTGATAGGTGATAAAAATATCAAATAAAATAAAAATAAATAAATAAATAAATATTTCATCACACAAATGTAGCCAAGCTAAAATTACAAATTTCAAGATTTAAAAGATAAATAATAGTATATAGATAAGTACCTGTTCTTGATCCTTTATTTTAACTCCTCTGTGAAGACTCTGGGCAAAAAATTTATAAGCTGCATTTTCGATACTTCGAAAGATAAGTCGTGCTGCCAAAGAACCAAGATTATTTACTACCTGTTGAAAAATTTAACATTAATTATAAAAAAAAAAAAGGTAATTGAGAAAACTTTATACATTATTGAAGGGAAAACCCCATTATTATACTACTAATCATTGGCAATTTAACTCTAACTTGTATCATTAAAAAATCCTGGGTAAATATTCCTTCACAAGGTTAGTGGTCATTCAAATTTCTAATTCAATTTTTTTCAAATATTAGATCTTTCGATATATATTTATATACTGATTAGATATATATTTATAAACTCTGCTATACCACCGGGATTCGAACCATGATAGTATTTCATGAGATTTCTCAGCGTTATCTCATTTTTGTACCGTCTTGGCACAGGGGATAACACACTTCCTTTTTCAACTGATTTTAAGAGTTTCAATATTATTTCGAACCACGAGTTGAGTTAGTGGTTCTAATAGTGTGTGTGTGTATATATATATATATATATATATATATATATATATATATATATATATATATATATATATATATATAATATATATATATATATATATATATATATATATATAAGGGCTGGGGAGCTGGAGCTGGGTACCAGTATCGACCGAAAGGTTAGAAGAGTTAACTATTGGGAGGTAGTCACCTATGTGATGGAAATAGAGTTAGGTTAATTTAAATTTGCTTGAAAATGATATGTATATATTAAAGCAATATTTTTGTTAAGTTATCATAAAGTTATTGCTAGAATGAGTGAACCTTCGTGAAATAATGTTTGTTTTTGAAGACTCGGATGCTAAGTTGAGAAGAGTAGAAGAAACCGAGATAAAGTACTACTAACCCTGTTGTATAAGAGTAAGAAAAAATGTCAAAAACGATAAATGATTATGGTAGTCCTGAGAATTATTGTACTATTCGTGGATATATACTTTAAAGTCAAATTCATGACATCTGCAAAAATGGATGGATAATATAATGTTTATGCTGTAGCTTACTTTATTACAGAAATATGAGGATCCGAAGACATACTGTACTATGGTTAGGTTGTGTTACGCTAGGAAAGGATAAATTTGTAAGATAAACAATATTGATTTGATTGGCTAGACCCATTGAAGTCAAATTTTTTAGGTTGTTAAGTTGTTGTGATTAGGAATGGTAAGAATAAAATATATTAGCTTAAAAAAATATAAAATGGTTTCTTGAAACATGAGATAAAGATGTGATGCTGAATTTATTATTTTACTTATAAAACACCCTTCGTGTTTGAAACAATATTAACTTTGTATTTACCTACGCTCTCATATCGAAACATAAATTACTATCGAAATTATTGGTATATTAGTATAATAATTATATAATTTCTACTTAATATATGCTCATGTTTAATGCATCCCAACTGTCTATATTGGTGTATTTCCTACATTTACTGTATAAGTGCTGATAATCGATCATGTTAAAAATCTTAAAATAGTAAATGATAGTAAAAAATACAGATCGTAACAGAGCTGTACATGAAAATAACTGTTTTTTTCATGTTTAGCACGAAATATTTACAACGTATTTGAAATATGTTAACATGAAAATGCTGGAATAAGGATGGTTGATTATGCTTGGTTAGGGTTGGTTAGAATGCTGCTTAGGATAAAACACCACAGAAACATTAAGGTATAAATGTGACAGTCAATAAGTGTGTTTTCGTATTTTTAATATATTAATAAGGACATTACTGTCTCAAAAAAGGTATGTTTAAAGTTAAATATATGGTAAAATATCGTTTATTAAATAAATGAGTAAGTAAAATTCTAAAAGTTATAGTTATAGATGCAATTAATATGAATATCTTTGTTAAGTGTAAAAAGACTAAAAATATGGATGTCACTTAATGTTATAGAAAATAACCCTATGAATAGTTTAGAAAGCATTAAAATATGTATGGGTTACTATGTTTTCGTTACTTGCTTGTGTTCTCTGAAGATACTTTACGTTAGTATGTGTGTATGTAACATGTTATATCAGATGGTTGATGAAAAAAGAAGTAAAATTAAATTTTTTTAGAGAAAAAATTGTTAAAATAAATATTTCGAAGTTCTAAACAATGTATGTTAATTTGTAAAAGAGACAAAGGTTAAGAAAATAAACGATGTGTGACAAATATAAAGTTTATACGATATAATTATATTGAATGCTGGTACCACTCGAAAGTAGATGAATAAGTTATTAGTTTGCTTAAGCTCAATATTGATGATGTTGCATATATGTTGAATAGAATTACTAAATTTGAATTCCTATGTTTGATGCTGTCCAAAACCTTAGTATTGTAGTAGAAGCCATCCTAACCCTGAGGTAGAAATATAACAGAATTTGGGATTATGATGATGGTGGTGAGAAAAGAAATATAAATTTGGAAGCTTTTGTAACTGTGTATAAAGAAATGTTAAGAACTGTAGGCTCAATAAAATTCTAGGTCTAATGTATGAATAAAACAGCTAGAAAGATGTATGAAGTACTAAGAAATAAAAGAGATAAGTAAGAAAATCGAAAAGAATAAGAAATAGAGAGTCAGGCATGAAAGAAAAAAGGGAAAGGCAACAGAAACAGCAGACAAATCAGGTTTAGCATAGAGTTAGAATTAGGTCTACAAGTTCAAACGCCTAGAAAATCATGAAATTGGATAAAATCAAGAAAGAAATAAGTCAAGCATGTGTATGGTTTGTTCCCGAATTAGGAAACAGAATAAAAAGGGTGAATATCTATTTGAAAAATTATAACTACAAGAATTAAGAGAAAACTTAAAATAGGTGAATATCTATTAGAAAAATTATAACTACAAGAATTAAGAGAAAACTTACAAGAAATAAGAATGCAAGATGGCGGCCTCCATATCGAAAATGTAAACAAAGAGAACAATCTGGAAGGGAGTCTGATGGTGTTAGAAAATCAAGGGAAAAAAGGTATTTTCTTCAAAATGTTAAGGGAAAAGCTAAAAAATAGCAACTTGCTAGGATACCAGAATTCAGTTAAACAGTTTTTGAAATCAAAAGTCGCATAGAAATTTTGCTCTTTGTTTTGGTTTTAGAAAGTTTTCAAAAATTAAGCTGATAAATCAATTAGATATTTGGACAATACTGAAAAGTGTCTGAAAATTATAACATTGAAAGTTTAGCAAGATATATTATTTTGAAAGTGAATTTATGTTCTCCAAGTGAGAATATTTATATTATTAGAAGTGTCCTTATTTTACGAAATAGGATTCTTTTGAGTAACTTGAGAAGTATTAAGCAAAGTTATTGAATATAAAATTTTGTTGAGTAAGTTAAAGTGATGAAGACTGTTGTTCTGGAAACAAAAAACTCTTTCTAGTATTTAATATTAAGTGAGCCTATTGTCATTAAACCATACAGACCTCTTTCGAGGATTTAAGTTTAAATTAACTTGTTCTGGAAACATACAGAACTCTTTCAAATATTTAATATTAAGACTACTGTTATTAAACAATAGACCTCTTTCGAAGATTTAAAGTTAAATCAGCCTGTTGTTCTTAAACTATACAGAAATCTTTCGAATAATTAAGGTTAAGTACAGCTATGATTCTTAAATAATACAGAACTCTGTCGAGTATTTAATGTCGAGTAAGCCTGTTGGTATTGAACAAGACAGACCTTTATTGAGTATTTAAGATTAATTAAGCTTTTACATAGAAAACTGTTATAAACCCTGAAACTTGAAATAATTTATACAAGGAAAGTAAGTGAATCAGAATTAGTGATCTGTTGTGAATCGGCAGTGTATATTGAAAAGATTAACACCGTGTATATACTTCGATAAATTTCTAGCTACATTGTAACCAAATAAAAACATTAGCTTGTATATTTTATAAGACTTTATGAAAATATTTTAAATAAATCACATATGGATGTTATTTAATAAGATTGAACTTTTTTCTGATTGTTTATGTTTGACCTTTATATGTTAATGATTGGTTTATTAATACTGGACATTGTTTAGACCATATGACTTTGAAAGTGTAAATTAAACGTATAGGTCTTTAAGAGTGTAACCTAGTTTACTGGTTGTGTGTAACTAAGATCTTAAAGGTTGACTTAGCAAGAGTAAACTATATATATATATATATATATATATATATATATATATATATATATATATATATATATATATATATATATATATATATATATATATATATATATATATTATAAGACTATGAAAATATTTTAAATAAATCACATATGAATGTTATTTAATAAGAATGAACTTTTTTCTGATTGTTTATGTTTGACCTTTGATAATTGACCTGTTACGTTTTTATAGGTTAAAGCTGGGCATAGGAATAAATTAAATAATTATTACAATATATGAGAAACTAAGCTTCGATTTTAAATTAGTTTTCAACATTTTAGTTTTTAACATTTTTTAGTTATAAACAGGAAGCATTTACAAAAGATTTAGAAATTTTTCGAATGAAACAGTAAACCGAAAATACTTAGAAATATTTAATTGAATTTTCAATATTACTTAAACTAATTTAAACTTCGTGAATACTTTATTTGATCATTAAAGGCTACAACTTAGAAAAGTTTGGAATTTTGTGGTTTTTATAGTAACTGGTCTTAACTTAGAGAAGTATTAAACTATTATTAGAATTGAGCATTGACTAAAAGAAACATACCTTGGAATTAAACATTGATTAAAAGAAACATACATTGGAATTAAACATTGATTAAAATAAACATACATTGGAATTAAACATTGATTAAAAGAAACACATATATTGGAATTAAACATTGATTAAAAGAAACACATTGGAATTAAACATTGATTAAAAGAAACATACATTGGAATTAAACATTAATAAAAAGAAACATTGGAATTAAACATTGAATAAAAGAAACATACACTTCTGAAAGAAAAACAAAACAAGTATTTGGAATTAAACACATCTGGGTTTATTTTACAATATAAGCATACGAAAGAACACAACGCACAACCAGTACGAACTAAGTAAATTCCCACTATACGTTCAATTTCGTTGTGTCGCAATATCAACCATAAGCTACGATAGTGTGTATGTAACATATTATATTAGATGTTCGAAGGAAAAAGTAAAATTAAATATTTTTAAAGAAAAATGTTAACAAAATAAATATTTTGAAGATCTAAACAGTGTAAGTTAGATTGTAAAAGAAACACACGTTAAGAAAATAGACAAAATTTATACGATATAGTCATATTGAATGCTGATACCACTCGAAAGTAAATTAATAAATTATTAGTTTGCTTAACCTCGATATTGATGATGTGGCATATATGTTGACTAGAATTGTTAAATTTCATAATTCCTATGTTTGATGCTGTCCGAAACCTTAGTATGAATGCTTGTAGTTTGTATGTAACATGTTATATCAGATGTTCGAATGAAAAAGTAAAAATAAATATTCTTAAAGGAAAATGTTAATAAAATAAATATTTAGAAGATCTAAACAGTTTAAGTTAGTTTGTTAAAGAGACAAAGGTTAAAAAAAAAAAAAAAAATAGCCAAAGTTTATACAATATAGTTATATTGTATGTTTGTGTCACTCGAAAGTAAATGAATAAGTTATTAGTTTGCTTACCTTCGATATTAATGATGCTGCCAATTTTGAGAATTTCGATGTTTGATGCTGGCAGAAACCTTACTATGAATGTTTGTATTGCTGATATATCGGCATCTAAAGCACGTTAGTGTAAGTTAGTTTATAAAGAATCCAAAGAAAAGAGATGAAGTGTGAAAATACAAAGTTTTTTCGAGCTAGTTATATTGAATGTTGGTATCATTCAAAAGTAAATGAATAAGTTATTAGTCTGCATAATCTCGATATTGATATATGTTAACTGTATGTGAAAAATCGGGTATTATGTTAACTAAATTTGGGAATTCTTATGTTTGATGCTGTTAGAAATCTTAGTATGAGTGTTTGTATTGTCCAAGTAAAAGTATGCTCAATAAATGAAATGCATATTTAGACGATGAGTTATGACAGGTGCTGTTGAGATTAGATCTTTATCGAGGGAGATAGTTAAAATATTCAGGGAAAACAGGATAAAGGGTATTTAGCATATAAAGAAATATGGAGTTTATCATCTTTTGGTGCTAAGTATGTTGGGTCTTGATTTGGGTCGTGCAATGGAATCTAATATATAAGTTCATATGGGAGAAAATTAATAATAATAATAATAATAAAATGAAGGAAAAGTTATGAGGAGTGTTGGTAAGGATTCGGTCTTTCTAGTGAGAGATAGGCAGATATACTGGGAAAAAGGGAAAAAGGAGATTTAACTTGTGCAGAACTTGTGCTTTTCGTCTTCAACTTTCCGATTCTATTCTTGCCGATCTGGATGGGATTTCCCGGTGGGGTCATAGCAACCTTGTGAAGTTCAACTCTTTAAAAACTCAACTTCTTCACATCTCCCTCTCAAAAACACCTCCTAACTTTCCTATCCTCTTCGATGGCTCTCCCGTCTCACCTGTAAATAATATTAACATTCTTGGTCTAAACATAAACAATAAACTGTCTTGGAAACCTCATATCACAATGGATGTTAAAGCGGCCTCTAAGAAGCTGGGAGTTCTGTTCAGGTTGCGAGAATTTTTTTCTTCTGAGCAGTTACTCCAAATATATAATTGTCTTATCCGCCCTTGTATGGAGTACTGTTCTCACATCTGGGGGGGGGGAGCTCCGGCTCCTCCTCTCTTCTGGATAGGGTTAAGTCTAAAGCTAAAAAATTAATAAACTGAACTGTCCCCTACTTTCAAACTCTCTTGACCCCCTATCTCTACGACGTGACGTTGGCGCACTATCTCTTTTCTATAGGTACTACAATGGCAGGTGCTCGAGGGAATTGGTCTCTCGCATTCCTCCACCGTTGCGTCGTCCTCCTTTGCACAAGGGGTGCCTTGCTTTCGCACCAATTCTGTGTGGAAGAGGGAAATCCCAGGCTAGCTCGTTGTGGTGCCTCCTTTCCAGCCACCTCTGTTCTGTGGAACTCTTTGCCATCGTCTACTTTCCTCCTGCATTTAATCTTCCACTCTTCAAGGCTTCCGCCTATGCCCACCTGAGGGATGTGAGTTAGGTTGTTAGAGTGAGTTTTCTTCCTCTGTGTGTGCCCCCTCCATAAATAGGGCTCTGCCCGTGAGTGGTGGCGTTTCTGTTTTAAAAAAAAAAATGGAGTTTACTACCTCTCGGTGTTAAGCATGTCGGCTCTCGAAATGGATCAGGTGTAATGAGCTTTAATATATGTCAAAATGGTTGAAAATTGATAATAATAATAATTATAATAGTAATAATAATAATAATAATAATAATAATAATAATTTCTTAATAATAGGCATGATGCTAAGGCCATCGAGTTTCGCCAAGGGTTTGTACATATTCCATTAATGAATGTGAAAAAATTGGTATAAAGGTTTGCAAATATTTACATAGAAATATAAAAAAGTTGAATAAGTGAATATATATGTAAATGATCGTCGGAAATGTGGTGATAAATGTTGCAAACAATGAGCTTATTATGTTGTCAGTCAATGTCAAGAAAAACTGCGAAAAGATCCGTGTCTAATTACCTGGAAAGTGGAATTTAATAGGATGGGTTTATATTTCCACCAACGTCCAAAAAATGTAAAAAGCTTAGCAAATATTTACTTGGCCTATGAAAAAAGGGGTGCTGTGTTTAACATTGTGTTATGTTTTATAATACCCTCTGGTGATTGGATGAATATGAAAAAGGGGAGAGCCTTACCCTAGTTTTGTGCTAATGCTCTATGCTAATTGGCTGAATATCATTAGTTTGGGCTCTTCTGGCGTGAAGCTCAAATGGACTCGGTTGGTCTTACTGGCATATTGTCGTAAGTAAAAATGTTATAATATATTGTATATAATATATATATATATATATATATATATATATATATATATATATATATATATATATATATATATATATATATATATATATATATATATATATATATATATATTAGTGATGGCATCCGTATCCGCATCCGCATTTTAGAAAATTCAACATCCGCATCCGAACTTTGAAAATCAACATCCGCACTTTCCACATCCGCACTTTCAAAAATTCAACATCCGCATCCGCATCCGCACTTTTCCAAAATTCGACATCCGCAAATTAGCAAATTAGAAAATATGACATCCGATCCATCACTAATATATATATATATATATATATATATATATATATATATATATATATATATATATATATATATATATTATATATATATATGCGAATTGTAGATCAAGAGTGAGGGTGAAGAGAGAACTATCGGATTGGTTTAGCATAGGAGTGGGATTGAGACAGGGGTTTGTAATATCTCCATGTTATTTAATCTATTGATGAATGGTTTACTTAGAAAAATGGAGAGAAAAGGGAAGAGTATTACGTTGAGAAATATGGAGGGTGAATGTGAAGTGAATGTTTTATTTTTGCAGATGATGCGGCATGTGTTGGTGGCAGAATCTGGAGAAAAGATGAGAATACTTGTGAGAGAGTTTAAAGGGAAATGTGCAAACACGAGATTGAAATTCAATCCAGCGAAGAATAAAGTTATGAGGATTGGAGGTGGGGATGAGGAAATGTGGAGGGAGGAATTGGTTTGTAGAAGAGTGAGAATGGAAACTTGAGAATTCAAATATCTAGTAATGTTGGGTGGAAGGTAAGAATGGGACGGAAAAAGAAATAAAGAACAGAGTGGTAGAAGGAATGAAAGTATTGGGGGGCCTAAGAAAAGTATGGAAGAAAGGAAAAATTTCGAAAGAAATAAAGATAAAAATGTTTGAATGTATGTGTTCACCTTCTGTATTGTATGGGTGTGAAACATAGATGATAAGTGCTCGGTCGAGAAAAAGTTTCAATGTCTATGAGATGAAAGATTTGAGAGCGATATATAAATTGAGAAGGATTGATAGGATTAGAAATGAAAGAATAAGGAAAATGTGTAAATGGAAGAAGGGTGTAATTGATAGAGAGGAGGAGGAGGATGTGCTAAAATGGTTTGGACATATGTGAAGAATGAATGGGGAGAGAATGATGGGCAAGGTACTTAGATTCCATGTGGATAGAGGTAGGGATAGGGGAAGGCCGAAGTGGAGATGGATGGATGGAGTGAGAGAGATTTTGATGGAAGGAATTTGAGTTTAGAAGAGGGTAGAAGATTTGTAGAGGACAGAGAGAGATTAAAGGCGGTGGTGAAAGGGGTTGGTTGTAAGGGAATTGTGGCGGGCACCACCCCAAGAAAGTGGGAAAGGTGATAATGAAATATATATATATATATATATATATATATATATATATATATATATATATATATTATATATATATATATATATATATATATATATATATATATATATATATATTAGTGATGGCATACGCATTTGCATCCTCATCAAAATTAACATCCGCATCCGCACCCGAACTTTTCGAAAATTCAACATCCGCATCCGCACTTTCGAAAATTCAACATCTGCATCCGCACTTTCGAAAATTCAACATCCGCATCCGCACTTCTCCAAAATTCGACATCCGCATCCGCATCCGCAAAATTAGAAAAAATGACATCCGATCCATCACTATATATATATTATATATATATATATATATATATATATATATATATATATATATATATATATATATATATATATATATATATATATATATATATATATATATATATATATATATATATATATTACAGGTTTATGATCTTACAATTGTTTTTAAAGAAATTCGATGTCACATTATGTTCATATCCCTTAAGTATATAAAATCTTAGTTTTAAATAAATGAAATATTTTTGAAATATTAATTTTTTTAAAATTTAGTGAAATTTCTTTAAAATGTTTAGTAAGAAAATTTTTTTTTAAATTTTTTATTTATTTCGAAAGTTAAACGATATTAAAGTCTGATTACTTGTTAATTAGCGCATGACAGAAAGAGAAAGACCGGCTGTCAATAATTGAGTTTATTGGTGAGTGTTTGTTTGTTTGTACTTCTGAGAAAGTGAATGTATTATAGAATGTATATCCATCATGTAGTTATTTTGAGTTTGCGTATGTGCATGTGGGTGTGGGTGTATATATGTATGAATGTTTGAGAATATGCATGTTTAAGTGTCTGCCTTTAGAAACATCAATCGCCTACCCCATGTTGCTAAGTAAGGTGTCTTAAGGGCTTGGGTTATGAGATACTACTACTGTTACTATTACATATAACAATAATAATAATAATAATAATAATAATAATAATTATAATAAAGATTTGTGATATGTGTTTGTAGGTATTTATGTGTTTAATAATATTATATAATAATGATAATATAAATAATAATAATAATAATAATAATAATAATAATAATAATAATAATTAAGCTAACAAATTGAAATAAATACAAAATATTTTGTGAAAAGAACTAAAAACAGATACTAGGGAAACACCCTATGTGCATGTGTGTGTGCTAGGGGATTGTATATGTTTAACAATGCATGCTTATGTAAAAATGTAAGTGTGTGTGTGTGTGTTCTTAATAGCAATGAAGTGGGGGTGGGATATGGGGAGGGTAGGGGTAGGGTATATATATATATATATATATATATATATATATATATATATATATATATATATATATATATATATATATATATATATATATATATATATATATATATATATATATATATATATATATATAGGATCAGATCATGTGAAGAGAACTAAATGCAAGGACGACAGGACTAGCCATCCGGCCTTGTGATTTCTCTGTCAACGGCTTGTAACTACTCCAGAACCAGCATTGGGAACCATTGCTCGGAGAAGCGCAATCTTTTGAAGACCCCTGGGAGAGAGTGTTTGGAGGTTGGTTTGAGAACGATGCTGGTCCTACTGAAAGGGTGAAAACCCTACCTGAAGAGTCTGGATAGGACTCATGGACCGGCATGGGGACCGGCGAGCCGAAGAACTTGATCTTTTGGAGGGCTCTGGGAGAACTTCTTCAAGCAGATGGGGAAAGATGCTGGTTCCACTGACAGGGAGAAAACCCTCCCTGGGAGAGGATATATATATATATATATATATATATATATATATATATATATATATATATATATATATATATATATATATATATATATATATATATATATATATATATATATATATATATATATATATATATATATATATATATATATAGATATATAAAATTAAAGTCTTGCTTATGATGCTGGCTAGCTCTAGGGTCTTACTTAGCTTAGAGTCGGCTGGCCTAGAGCTTCAGATAATATAGAACTATTTATTTCTTACCTTTTCAGAAAATTTTTATCTTAATTATAATATTATGTATAGTTGGTGTATTAAAATGTTTTTCTGCTTTAATACTTTTTTTAATTTATATAATAATTTCTATTACAAAGTCAAGTTTTTAACCGTGTTATTTTAACCGGCTTCGTTTCAGAATCTCTTTACAATGACGCTACCCAAGATCGATACTACATCGATATATCGCTTATTTAAGCGATATATCGGTAACAATCTCGATACATATCGATTATTAAAATTATTTACATATAATTAAAAAAATTAAATATTACCAATACAACATTTATTCCAAGATGGTGACATCCAGAGAATGAATTTCCAAGTAACCAGGTTACTTGGAGATTCATACCTGAACACCCAACCTTCTTACATAGATGTTAGAATAGTAATTTGAAGAAATAGTGGAAATTAAAGCATTAGAGGAAACTTATTCTAACAAAATTGTATACCTTAAAAAATGTTTAAAAAAAATTTTTTTTTTTTTTTAAAATGTAAAATAAAAAAAATTACAAAAATAGATTTGTATAGCACCTTCAATTTATTTATCACATTTTTATGATTCAACACTTTCATTACTTAAACTAAAATATGGTTTAATATTTATTATATTTTCGCATTGAATTTTATTATTATTTTTTATGTATACATTATTACCAGAAAATTTTACAATGGGATAGGGACCATGGTATACCGCTTCTAGTTTGTTTCTGCCATATTGTTGGTTTCTTTACAAGAACAAATTTCGCATCTTGTAAGTTCTTTGGGACATAT